>MINK01187738.1:195-28309 GCA_001735545.1 Phormia regina
AGTGATTCTGAGTCGAACGGTATACTTTAAGGTTGGTGTAGGAAAATTTTTTCTCTGCGTTACAATATTTGCACAAACACATAATACCCCAACCACCTTTGGGGTGTAGGGTATAATTACACACAATATGTGTAATTACACATGAAGTGGCAACACTGAATTTCATAGAATGAGTACCGGCGACTTTTACAGAACTAGTACTGGACAATTTCAAAAGTTAAAAGTTAAGGCTATTTCAAAGTGTTCTGGAACTAGTTGTAGAACTAATCCTTCATTTGCCTTTGTAATTTTTTTTATCAAAAGTTAATACTTTTTCAACTTTTTTTTTTATGGCACTTAAAAATGTTTATATAAATATTTCAAGCGTTTAGATATCAACGAAACAGCAATGGATGCAGATGAAGTGTGTAGAGGCACAGAAAAACGTATTACATTCTTCTGATGTCTAATATATAGTCCACATACTCAACTTTGGTACCGCCAATCAGACGGTTGTAAACTTGTTTATGGTTCTTCGAACTGGATATGTAACCACAGATGTAGCTGAAACTTATTTTGATTTTGAAATAAAAAACGTCAGAATGTTGGCTCGTAAGCCACAAAATCTATATTTTTTAAAGGATATTGAAATTTAATATCGAGTGGAATCCAATTACTTAGGAGAGACATATGGAGGTAAAACTATGGATTCGTAACGCATATATAAGATGGAATTTAATTTTAGTTTTTCTTTTTTTTCCCCCTCTATCACTACACTACAAAAAAAAATCCATCAAGTAAAAGGTCTTGTCTGACAAAATCCCTAAAAGACGCAATAACTCCAAATTTATAAATGGCACATGAAAATAGAAATCGTAAACTTATGGTAAAATTCAAGGCCATTAAAAATCATATTTATTTGGACGTCTTAATTAAAGATTAGTGCTGATTATTTCATCTTAACTGTAAGGGAAAGGTAAGCGTAAAATTCTTATTTTTAGCATATTAGTGTTGAAATCAACAAATTTAAATATTAAGCTAAAACTAAAACAATACAACTTGTTATACATTATTATTAATAATTTCCAAATAAGTACAACTACTTTCTATTCTGTGGCACAAAGAAAGCAAAAAAATACAAAATAATCAAAATAAAAGAAAATAAATCGGTACAATTATAAAATTTCCGGTTTCGAACGAATATAGAAAAAAAACACAAATAAACAAAGTGGAGAAAATATAAAAATAAATACAACACAAGAAGAAAAGAGTCAAAAAGAGAAGACGAAAAAAAAAACAAGAGAGTTCATATACATAAATTAACACCAAAATAAATAAGAAAATACCATAATAAATGAATTGAAAATAAAAAATAAAATAAAGAATTGTTTGTAACAAAAAAATGTATGTGTAACTCACCTGAATTAACAAACAGCAAATAATAAAATTTTAACAAATAATAATATTAATGGTATTTTTTTTTTGCTTTTGCTTTTATTTGTCCAAATAATACAAATTTAGTTGGTGAGTGTTGCTGGTGATGTTGTTATTTGTTTGTTTGGTGAGTAAAGTTAGTGAACCCAATCAACCAAAATCCAACTGGGAATGTGCAACACTGCTAAAAAATAAACCAACGAACGTCACGAGACACCACAAATGTAAAAAAAAATTACTAAATTAGAAGACAGTAGAGTCTCTAAAACATCAACCACTAAGGTAATACAAATAGTTTTTGGATATGGTAACTAGCAGCAAAAGCAAAGTTAGATTTAGGAAAACAAAAACATAAAAACGATGACTGAATGTAGCTGATTGACTGACTGATAGACTGCTTTGAAAATATAATGGAAAAAAATTAGATGTAGAAGAAATGGTGAAAATAGGTGTAGTCTTCTTCCACAATATGTTGTTCAGCTTTTAACGCTCCAATTTATCAATTATAATAAAAATCACACCCCACGCAATTAAGTTTTTTAAATTATTTTACAATTTTAAATTTCGTTTTATTTTTCTTTTTCGTTAATCAAATAAAATTTATAAAAAATATTTTCTATTTTTTTCGTGATCTATGGCTGCAATATTACTTTTTTTTATTCTTTTTTACTTGATGACACAGCACTGAATGAATGACGTTTTACAAAATTTTCTTTTTATTACAATTTCTCTTTTGTTTTCTTTTAAAAATTACTATACACTAAATTTTCATAAAATTGATTTGAATAAAAAAATTGCACATATTATTTAAAAATTTCTTGTTTTAATTTTGGTATGAATAAAAAATTTTAAAAAATAAAAATATTTTTTTCTCCGTTGCGCAGCGAATTTGCACTTCTATGCAGTACGAATGTCAATAATAAAATATAATGGACGACAAGAAAAATAGTAAGAAAAGCGAATAATAAAGAAAGGAGAACAAAAAACGGAGTGTTACCCAATAGGTGAAAATAAAGTATGTGTTACCAGACTGCATTTTAAAAATACGCTATTCCCACTAGGAAGAATAATATAATAACTCTAGTTCTCCATGAAGAATTTTTTATTTCGTCGGTAACATACGTTACTTGCATAACCAAATTTATATTGAGTGGTGAAGAAAGCGTACAAATTAATTTAAATTTCCATTTTAATATTTTCCTGTTTTTAAATTTTAATTTTTTGACTTGTTAAGCAAAAATAATTAATATTGTTACATTTTTGTTAAAAAAGATCCAAACATTAAATAAGAAAAATACATTGTAAGACTCATGTTAAACATTATTGCTCAAAATTGCATTTAAAGATTTATTGCATTTGACAATTGCGAATACAAAATTACGTATAAGAATTCATTATTGTTACGCTTTACTTAGAGTCTACATTTAGCAAATTTTTATCAATACAAATGTCAAATTGTTATCAGAATAAAAATTTGGCTAGTGTAGACAATTTGGACCTGGAAAAACACAAATTAATTATGTCTTCAATAAAAATGATAATAATTTGCTATCTTTATTCTATTCCACTAGCATTTGTATCAACATTTCCAAAAAATAGGTTTAGAAATTATTGTGATCGAAAAATTTAGAAATTAAAATTCGAATTGAGAGAAATTCTATAATGATTTTAAGGACTTTTTTTTAGAAAGAATATTAAAAAATAAAACAAAAATTATATGTTTACTTTCGTATTGAAATTTGAAATCTTATTAGAAAGAAAATTTTTATTTTAAAACTGGTTTTGGTTTTGGCATAGTATAAAAAATACTTACGATTTAAAGCAAGTTAGGTAGGTAAATGAGTGCCCTGACTTTTTATCTGCGCACGTGTGAAATTGTCTCCAAATTAACTTCGTAGGGAAAATCAGACAGATTTTTAGTTTTCTTTAAAATGGAGGTATTTTTTCCATAAGTTAACTTTTCTGAAATAAAGACCTAAATTAAACCGACATGAACACTACAAGCAAAGAAATAAAAACCAGACGATAATTTAAGTAAATAATCGGCTATGTGGATATGCGGGGTGTGATTCGATTATCGCATAAAATTGGCGATTAGGACTTTAAATCGCATAATAGGTGTGATGTAAATGTGATGGTTCACAATCAGAAGAAAAAAGGCGATTTCAAATCGCATGCTTATACGAGGGCGGATCAATAATTCCGTGACTTTTTGAATGAATCAGTGCTTTTTTGCAAAACAAAAATTTATTTTTCAACATAATCTTATTTTTACTCAATACGCTTAGTCCAACGTTTTTCAGTTTTTTTATATTTTCCTAAAAATAGGCATTTGTTTGATCAATAAGTCCATCGTCGTAGCTGAATCTCTTTTCATCGAGCCATTTCTATAGGTTTGGATATGGCAAGTAGTCACTAGGGGCTAAATCCGGAGAATATGTTTTCTTTTCAACTAGGTAAAAACTAATAATATTTTCTACTAATTTTAAGCAAAAATATGAAATTTAAAATTTTATCCATTATTCTCTTTCTTATTTGTTTTATCATACATAAGCGATTTAAGAGAAGCAGCTTAATTTGCAGACCTTCATAATTAGTATTTTTATAAAAATGTATGTTTTTATTACAAAATTTAAGCAGTTTAAAATAATTTAGCTTACATATAATTTAAATTGTTAATTTTAAAGCATTTTTTATGCATTTTGTATTAAAACGTGTAAGGATATTTTGTAAGGGAAAATTTTTCTAAGAATAGGGAAAAATCGGATTGTTTTTGTCAGGTGTAGGTATTTTAAAAAAAATTCGATGGCATCACTGATCTACGCTAATATATTTGCATATTTGAAATACTATCAAAAATTTATATGAAATATATATTTCTCAAAAATATAATAAATTGTTAAAATACATCAATTCTTTTCTGTGTATAGAAGAAAAATTTTTCATCTGGCAATACTAATACTTTCATAATATTGCCAGGAACCTCTACTTCTGTTTTCATTTACAGTTACCATTTATATTTGCTGACATTAAATAAACTTTTAATTTTTTTAGTTGAAAATAAAAATTAAATGTTTTACATGTGTAAGTTAAGCGTATTTGCTTGTGAAAAAAGTTTATTAAATAAATATTCTGATGTTTAAATTATAAAATGTGTGTTAATGAATAGTAATATTACTTAGAAAAAAAAACTTTAAATTCATTATATTTATTCCTGTGAAAAAGTTGTTAATTTTACAGTACAAAATGCGGAATTTGGTAAGTTTTACTGTTACAATCTTTAAAAAAAGTTTATAATTTGGCTACAAAAGTAGTGCGATTATGTAGACGACTTCTTTTTAATAGAAATTATCTGTTAAAAAAAAAATAATATATTTTAACGTAACTGTATTTATCTTAAACTAATTCATGTTTATTTAGCATTTTTACCAAAAATATAAAATTTTCCCGGTCAGACAATTTAAACTAAACGAATTTGAAAATTTGAAAATTTTGTATTGCTGTTAAGAGTGTGTATATCGACTTTCGTCGAAATCGGAAATGGTAAGCTATGGTAACGATCTTTATAAAATTTTAAATTTGTATTTTTACAAAATTTATTTGTGTCGAATATAAAATTGATGATTTTTTATGGGATTTAGGCACATTTAAGTATTTTTCAGGGTAGGGGTTCATATGGAAGCTATAATCAATTAATTAATTTATTATGGGCCGATATGAATGGTTTAGGTAAATTATATAAAACTAATTGACATAACTAAATTTAAAATCGTATGTACAAAATTTCACCAAATTATCTTCAATTACGACCTGCACACATGGTCAGCCGGCCAAAACATCGTTATTATTATTTTCTTTCAAATTTCATTAAAATATTTCTAAAGAAGGGGTTCTCACAAAATATTGCTTTACAATCCCTTTTAGACATTGCAATGGAATTGCGACCCACTACAATTTTAAAGATCAGATGAAATGGAATTTATATAATATGTACCATTGTAACATTAACCATAACCATTATCATTCTCTGCGTCCACAAAAAATCGATTCAGAACAAAAATAGTTGCACATACAAATTTATGATGATGGAAATAGTTTACGTAGCCAATAAGTAGATAAATTTCGCTATATTCTAACTGACATACTTTTAAGTCTTTTGTTTCGAAATTAAATCAAACACATAAGTTATATTTTCATTTTATAGCCCACAAAATTCTTTGCGAAATAAAAGTTTTTATACTCGAAATTTTGAAGTCACACCCTTCTAGCAAATGGAAACAATATTATTTATTTAAGGTCGTTGAAGTAACTAAAAAATTCTTGACCCCATTGAATATTATCGAAAATGTTTCGAAATATCTTTAACTTCTAATCGGCTGGTTGGACTTGTGTGAAATTTGGCATAGGAGTAGCAGAGATGTGTTCAATGGCCTTTCAGGGGAGGAGCATTCGGGATATATACAATATTTAATCGCTTTCAAAATTTTTGTTTCTCGCCTGAATTTAAATATTTGTATATATTCTTGTTTTCGAGTTATTTGCTTATACAATTTTAAGTACCTAATTTTTGCGAATTCTTGTTCCAGATTTTTTTCATATATTCAGTATTTCCGACCATTTGTATTATTATTTTTTCTTCTTTACACTGTTAAAGAATAAAATTATCTCGAATTTGACTTATCTTCGAATTTTTTTGACTTAAGTCTAATTTCTAGAAATCCAAATTCACAAATCTGAAAACGGAATGCAGTTCTGGAATCTATAGTATGCTATTAATCAAAATCTATGCTTCTATACAGATTTTATAATCGGAAATATGAACAATCCTATCGCTTAATGAATGTAGCTCTATAAAGATCACAATGATATATTCAAATAAGTTTTTCCGTTGTTACTTTTCATTCTCTAGTATAAAATTTTTAAATAGGTTTGTTTTTAATTGTAATTTTTATATAAAATTTCTATATAATATTTTTATAAATAGATGTGTATAAAGAATTTTTCTCAAAATATCTTCGCGACCCCCTAGGAATGCCCTCGTGGACCCCCATTTGAGAACCGTTGTTCTAAAGCATCTGAAACTATTCTGCAAGCATATTCTTATGAGGGCTAAGTGCAATAATCGACCGATCATAACAGAAATTTAGTAGGCTTTGTCCTTGTGTAAAAATTTGTATGTACCAAATTTTCTTCAAATTGCGACTTTGAGTATAGACAGCCTCCCACCCAGCCGACAAGATGGAGGGACATCGTTAAATCGACTCCGAACGTTTATCTATTTTTTGTATGCGTTAAAATTTCTGCACAAACACATAATACATATGTTAAATGTTAAATTAGAAATTCAGGATGTGAATTTTTGAACTACGACAAGATAATGGAATTTTCTATTTGATTCCCATCTATAAGAATTTTCAATAGCTGGCAAACTTAAAGAAAATCTGTTTAAAAAATAGGAGTATCAGAAACTTAAAAATTTAACTGGAATACTCCTCTGCTACGCTAGTCCGTATTTTAAACTGCTACAACTTTATTAATATCGTTTGAGTGGTTACAAAACGGCTTACGGTGTTTCTTTCTGTTTTACAAAATAAAATGGAGTCCCAAAGCAAAAAATATTTTATTCTAGATAGTTTGATATTTCTATCTCTACAACTTATTTTAAAAGTTTTTTATACATAACATGACATCTCTGTTTATACTGTGGGCTGGATATTGCAACAGAACATCAATAGAGAAATTGACTTTCTCTTGCTAAACCAATGATGTCGCTGACGTCAACTTTGATAAACATTTCAAAAAAGATTTAAGCGTTAATAAAAAAAATCTGTAATGTTTTGATTTAAATAACTATTTATTACCTTCATACGCATATTACATACATACATTTATTTATTTTTATACATATGTAGTATATCGAAAACAAAATACTAAATTCTTAGCTACAAATATTTTGATGCATTTACCCTTTCTGGCAACAATCAATCAATAGTAGTAGTAGTAATAGTATGTAAATCGAAAAAATACAACTCAAAAAAAAATAAAAGTTAATCTTACAAAACTATACAGAACAAATAAAAAAAAAAAATAAAATAAAATAATTGTAAAAAATCTACTAAAAATAACTTAAAAACAAAAAACCACATACAATTTAAGGTTCTCTCATTTTTTGTTCATTTAAATATTGTATATTGTAATAATAATCTAAATTATATCTGGTATACATAGGTATTGATATCGTTTTTTTTAATAACTTGATTTAATTTGACACTTAAATTTTTTTCCGTGTAGCCAAATTCAAAGAAACATTTATTTAAACACTCTTCCTTTGCACAGAGGCCGAACGAGCAGCAGATGAGCATGCAAACGAATGCACGCCATAAATTGAATGTAGACCTAAATTGAAAATTAATTAATAAAAGAAAATAATTTATACATTTTAAGGATTTTCGGGCGGTTCATCCGGTTGTAGTAGATTTTGCGGAGCATTATCATAATCGGTTATAACTTTTTTATGATACTCCTCGTGTATTGAGTTTGACTTTGAGTCCTCTTCAGTAAGAATGTCAGGAGGCGGTACCATTTCATGATTCGTTCCACGATTCTCTATATTGGGTATATATTCAACTGTGGCATATTCCGTTTTAGGGACATTGTTGTTATTTTTTCCATCGGGTGGCATAACGGATGGAGGAGAATCATCCATATTTAAAACCAAAATTGAGGTTGGTTTTTGAGTGGTTGTATCAGCATTTATTTCGCTTGTGGGTAATTGCATGTTTAAAGTTTCTTGAGTGGAGTTTAAAGGAGGTAATAAAGTCGAGCTTTTAGGTTCATTGTTGGAATTTCTAGTGATATCCTGTATGTCGAGTGTTTGTATTAAAGTTTCATTATTAACGGTTTCGTTTAAGTTTTCAATTGTTTCATTAAGATGGATTGCTGCCATAGTAGTGGTAGTTGTTGGAGGTTCTGTAGTTGTTGTAGTCGTTGTAGTAGTGGTAGTAGTTGTTGTCGTCGTTGTTGTAGTTGGCTCTAAAATTTTAATAGCTGGTGCTAAAATCAATGGCTTTATATTGGCTTGTCCAGCTAGCGGTGCAAACAATGGTGGCAATAAATTATCTGCCTTCTTTAGTAGATCCGTAGAGGGTAATATTACCGGTATTACTTGTTGAGTAAGATCATTAGTTGGCACCATTAACACGAATTGCCGTTTCTTGCATACATCTTCATAGGCCTCAAAACATTTAGTACGCAAACGTATACGTTTTTCAGTGTTGGCCATTAAAGGACAATATTCATCCAGTAACATTTTACAATGGAAAGGATTATCTGTTCAAATAAGAAAGAAAATAATTATATTTTCTATTTAAATTACATTAAGAGAAATATTGTATTACCTTCCAAATAGAGTTCCAATTTACCGGGTACATTATGATTCATGCAATTTGTTTTAGCTACTAATTCATGGGATATGCTTACAATTTGATTATTTGTCAAATGAGCTTGGCACAAAACGGGTAAACCATGGAAATCTTTATCGAGTACTGTTAAATTATTATAGTCCACTTTAAGTATCTTCAAACTGGGAAGCACTGTCTGCAAAAGTTTAGAAACAATATAAATTATTATCGTACATTTAAGGATTTATTAAGTACTATTTTGATTCACATACCGTTTGCATTTCCCTTAATGTCAATAACTTATTATGTGATAATTCTAAGATTTCCAATTTCTCCAAGCCTATAAAATCTTCTGGCAGTATACGTTCTATTTTATTGTGGGTTAAACCCAAAATACGCAAACTATTTAAACCCATTAGAGCACCATCGAGATTTGTTAACTCATTGAAATCCAAATAGAGTTCGACTAAATACGAATTTTTATCGATATTATTCTCTTGACTACCAGATAACTTGCGTATGCGATTATTCGATAAATCCAATTGTTTTAGACTCATTAAACCGCGTATTTCATCTATGGAGAATTCTTCAATTAAATTAAATGAAAAATTTGCCTTTGTAAGTCTTTGTAGCGGCAATAGTGAACCATTTATCGATTTAATATTATTACTAGCTATATATAACTCTTCCAACTTGGTAGCCATTTGAAATTCATCACGTGCCAATGATTCGATGCGATTGTTGAAGACATAAAATTCATTCAAGTTCTTTGCATTCTTTAGTACACGATCCAAAGATACAAGATGATTGTGTTGTACATGCAACGTCTCCAATTTATCCATGTAACGCATTTGTTCGGGCAAATGTACCAACATATTGTTTTGGGCCATAATCAATTTAAGCAGATTCGATTCGGGTAATTCATTTTCCAAAGTAGTAATACGATTCTTATTGATAAACAATGATTCCAATTTGTTAAGTTTTCGCAAGGTACCATTTAAACTTTCAATATTATTTCGGCCCAAATGTAATGTAACCAAACCGGGAGGAAATGTTGCACGATCAAGACGCGTCAAATTGTTAGTCGGCATAAAGAGATTAGTCAGCATTTGAGTGCCCTTGAAATCGTCTTGCAGTGCTGATCGTATGCGACATCTTCCTATATCGAGTGTCTTGACAACCGGCATATGATTAAGCATGTGCTTTGGAATTTCTTCAAGTTCATTGTCACCAAGACCCAAATACTCAACATTTGATAACCCTCGAAATGGTAATTCAGGCACAGATCTAAAATTAAAATGAAGAAAGTGAAAATAAATTATATATTAGAATTAAGTATTTTTGCTTTTAAAATACTGTATATACATACATATATTTTAATTATTTGCTAAATATTTTTGCAAATCATAAAAATAACAAAATAAAAATATAAGAAAATACAAATAGGTGTTGAAATTATAAATAAAATTGCAAATAAAATGCATTTTGTTAGTAGATATTTTATTTGGAATTTAAATACGTTTACTATTTTTTACGGCAGTTTCATAAATTTACAGTGGACATTTATCCCAATTATGGTTTTAAGAATTGATTTGTTTTTATAGTTAACAAATTAGCTCTTTTACTAAAATCTTTTAAGTCATTATTAGTAAACAAACTGTTATTATCATAAAAAAAAATCATTAGCATAAATTTCAGTCCTAAAAATAAAATCGTCACTTTCTCCTATTCACAGTAATGGGTAGTTTTGAATTTTATATCACATACTTTTTCAAAATGAGATTAATATTATTATTATTAGATTTTAAGCAACCTTGATGAATTAGTTTTCACTTGTACACAAGTTCAACTTCAATATAATTATATAGCTTTTGTCATTTTCCTTGATGTTTTTAACACGTGCATTTGCAATCATCAGTTTGGTGACCAAATTTGTTGCACTTGAATTTTTTTCATTTATAGTATTTCTTATCTTTAAAAGCTGTTATTATTTAAAAATATTCTTTATAACGACCAGACATATTGGTTCCTACTGACATTAACCTCTCTTTGACAAAATTAAGCGTGGGATTAGAGTTAAAACATTTTGTATTATTTAACACTATGAATCGAATATTTTTGGAGGAATTCGAAATAATGTGGTCAACATACTAACATTATAAAAGCTTGTAACGTTAGTACAAATTTTTCCATCCTAGTTTGTATTAAGAGCTTTCTTTACTTTGTAAGTCTTCAGGTCAGCAAAAAGCTGGCAAATCTTTGGATTAGATTTGACCAAATTGTGATTTGTTAAATTATAGATGTTACACTATATAATGAAGTGTAAATGTATGAATACCAAGTATCAGAATTGACTGAGAGAATCTGTGCCGCAGAAATTTTGTCTCATTTTGTAACTATTAATTACTATCAATATAAATAAATTCAAGATCATTTTAACAACAAAAGATATTAATAAAATTTAAAATATTTCCTCTCTATTATTTTTAAGAATTAAGGTACGGGAGCGGAAAATTAAAATATTTTTCGGTATCAAAATATATTTAAAATAGTACTTTACGCTTACACAGGACAAAATATTTCACAGTATTTATTAATACAATTTTTAATTAACATAAATTTGGAATTTAATTATATTATTTATTAATACAATTAGCATTGCCCGGGTTCACACACAGCAATTTTTCTTACCACATTTCTGAGTTTATAGAAGGGAGAGGAGAAGCGAATACTAAACTTTTAAATTCTCTTTACCTCTCTCGTCTACAAAGTCAGAATTGCGGCAAGAAAAATTGCTGTGTGTGAACACCGACTTTCTAATTGGTTTAAATAAATTGAAAGCTCTTTAAAAAAAATATAAAAGAAAATGAAAAAATTGTCTATAAAAATATAGAAATAAAATAAATTTAAACATCGTAAAGGATTTATATCTGAAACGAATCATTAAATAAAATCATGAAAATCATTAAAAGATTTTGTTAACATTAAATGTTCAAGAAAATGTAACGATCTTAATAAATGTTGCTCCTGAAATAAACGTGAGAAGAAAAAAGTCGTTCAAGAACAATTGTCTAAAATGAAGAGCTTTAGATACGGTTTCGTTAAAATAAAGTTAATTCGATTTTAGGCTTTAAGTAGTAAACATGATTTCTTAAATTTTAATTTCCAATATAGAAATAATAAAGTCCAATAATTTAATTATAAAGTCCAATAATTATTTATCATAGGAAGAGTATCAAAATAATTACAATTATTAATTGTTTTTCCATGTTTCAGGTATTAGAAAATCAAGGAATATTTGAACATTTTTACGATACCAGTTATTATTATTATCATTATTGATTCCATGGCAACAACGATCAAAATTGTTGCATTATTTCGATTAAAAGCTCTAATTATCAAGCTAAGATCAACCATCGTGGACATGCAATCGATTTTCATTAAGAATTTTTGTAAAATTTCAAATATTTAACAAAATAAGTAATACAGTAGGGCCTCGATTATTCGTAAAGGTCGGGACCTTAAGCATTCTGAATAATAAATTTTTCCCGGTTAATTGAGTAAAAATGTTGAGTGGTATTTTTAAACATTTTTAGTTATATAATTTAATTTCAATATAATTCAAGGATTTACTATAGTAAACAAATCAGTGAAAAATACTTAAGGGTTTCATTTTACGTAGTTTCTTAAAAAAAATGTATATAATGATGTTAATTTTTCATTTTCAAATAAGTATTTTTGTTAACTAACTTTGCATGAATGCAGAAGACGTTTTTTACCTTGTTCTGTTTTATCTTATTCAAACGAGGGAATTTCCCTTTTTTTGTTTTATTCACATTTTGTTTGATAGTTCAAAATCAATCGAGAAAAAATGATGCTTAGAATCCCTGATAATAGAGGTAATCACGGTTAATCGATGCAAAAACAAAATGAAATGGATGGAAAAAAAAGAAAAAAAAAAAATGAAATCGAATCACGTATAATCGAGGCTCTACTGTAATTCCAAAATTATGAGAATTTAAAAAATTAAAAAAATGTCGATTTTTAGTTTTGTTTACGCCTGCGTTAATAATTTTTATCAATTCACGCAAAATCTGTCGAGGTTTGAATTTGAAATTTTCAAACAGTTTTAATAATAGATCTTTGGCTTTATACAAATCGAAACAACGCGACTTTATCGAAACGTAGTGAAAATAAATATTTTTAACTTAATATTGTTTTTTTTTTTTTTTTTTGCACGATTTCGTAATTAGCTAAACATTAATATTAATTTATAATTTTGCAAAATAATGAGTAAAAAAAAAAAAAATATAAATGTCTTGAAACAGTTTGCAAAACAAAGAAAGAAGTCATTTAGTAGCATGTTAGCCTACAACAAAGTAGGTAAAATAGGCATCATGTGTATGTGCGTAATAATTTTCTTTGCAAGAGTACTAGACACTAACACCTACTTATTTTAGTGCCTTTCTTTATGGATATCACTGGTTTAAACATTACATTAGGTCTGCGCACGAAAAAATCCGTGCATGTTTTTGGGGTTATACCTTTTGATGCAGAGAAAAATTAATAATTTTATTAACTGGTTTACATTTGTCATTATGCTCACCAACCATGTGCTAAGTTTCACGGCTATAACAAAACTAGTTTTTCTTAAAATAAAAAATTGAACAAAAAACATCTAAATACATAATTCCAATTTTTTCTTGAAATCCTATATCGTATAATATTATGATTCATGCTAGGAAGACATGAATCATAATATTATACAAAGAAGTCATGATAACTGAATGGAAACATGGTATTGAAAGAAAAATGGTATATTCAAGCTGTGGGACTCAGTCAAACTAGAAAGGATTTTGAGAGAGAAACCCTCATTTCTGGAATGAGAATTGTCATAAAATGTTAATTACTTTGAGTCTTTATCAAAAAACCAAGTCTGACGACATATTATGTGAGAATAAAAAAAACGTGAACGTACTTCAAATGTATTTTTTTTCATAATTATGATTAGTGTCTAATAGATGATGAAACATTCGTACAGACTGACGTTTTCCTGTCCAGGGACAGAAAGATGTCGTGTATCAAAGAATTCAATATTCTCATTTGGGAAGTCATACTTATATGCGGGAAAAAATAAGTTCATTCTTAATGCACATGAATGACTGTCTTTGAAAAATATTTCTCCTTTCCTAAAAAATATACAATGTATCCCCTATTTTCTGGCCAACTCCTCCTTCTTATCATTACAACAAAACAATGGAGTGGTAACAAAAAAAAAATTGTAAGTGTATGAAGCAAAAAAGGCTATTCAATCCAATTGTTCGTAACTTCGAGAAATTGGTAGATATTATACTCTAGTAAAAAATCATTTAAAGTATATTAGAAGCATAAAATAAAAGCACTTTTTCGAGCAAAAAAGTAACCGAAAGGATCAGATATTTCCTTTATATTATAATTTATTCTTTAGACTTCAATTATGAAATGGTTTATATTAATTCATTTTTAATTGATTAATAGCTTTTTCTTAAATGATCTGAAAATTGATCTAAATTCATTTTATTTTAATTTCTTTTAGAAAAAAATTTTTATTTTTCTTTATATTTTTAAAACCAATTAGAAAGTTAATTATATTAATAAATATTATATAACTTTGTATTGCACACAGATTTAAGTTTATATAAAACTATATGAGCCAAATTTCATTAAAATTTTGCTTTATTTAAGGTATTTATGATCGTTAAACCCTTTTCCGGGAGGACATTTGTATGGGGGCTAGGTGAAATAATGGACCGACCATAACTAATTTCAATAGGCTTCGTCCCTGAACTATTAGAAGCCAGTGTGCGAAATTTTTGTTCAAAATTGCGACCTGTAGTTTAATTACAAGGTTTACATGGACGGAAAGACGGACGGACATCGTTAAATCGACTCAGAAAGTGATTCTAAGCCGATTGGTATAAGTTAAGGTGGGTCTTAGACCAATATTTTTGGTTGTTACAAACATCAGCACAAAAGAATAATACCCTACCCACCTATGGTGGTGTAGGGTACAATTATTTGAAATATTTTTCTGTGCGAATATAAGAGTCATTAATAAAATTATTACTTAAAAAAAATCAACCATTGATTTAATTTTTATAAGCAGATTTCAATGTACAGATTTCCTCGTGCGCAGTCCTTAGTTGATAATATTGGGTTCAGGTTGGATTCTGCGCCGGTCTAGCTATGTCAGTCCGTCTTGAACGGGATTACTTAGGAACTCGCTAGACTCAACCATTTTTCTTATATAAGATTTGTTTGGTATAGGAAATGTGCAAAATCGGTTTATAAACAAAACAGTTATGGAGGAAATACTAGAAACACAGGTTGCTTCATTTCTGCCGATATCTCATAAACAAATGCATTTACCATAACGAAATTTCTTACAGGCAGTTCGAGGGTCGTTATAAATTTGGAAACTTAAACGTGCATCTCCCATATAGGGTAAAATGTCAACAAAATTTTGCACAAATATTTCAAGGACCAATGTAAACT
This sequence comes from Phormia regina, assembly GCA_001735545.1. NCBI lineage: Eukaryota > Metazoa > Arthropoda > Insecta > Diptera > Calliphoridae > Phormia > Phormia regina. The sequence continues at coordinate 15,543 of MINK01187738.1, forward strand.
CGGAAACAAAATTTGAAATATGGTACGAAATTATAGTAAAAAAATATTTAATTTTCCATACGAATTTTTAGCGACCTTTGTCAAAGAAAAACTTTAAGATATTTTTGAGCAAAATGTTACAGAATGTTAATTTCAAATAAGTAAATTTAATTATAACCATTATATATAAAAGAATAACGTCACTGACAGACTGATTCATAATCCCACAGCCCAAACGGCTTAAGTTAGAGCGACGAAATTTGGAATATGGGTAGGTCTCCCTCCATATAGATCCACTAAGAAATTCGAATGTTTTTGGAAATTCAAATGTTTTTAACAAATATTTGAAAAAATCTTTTGAATCAATTTTTAGTTACATATTAGGATGTTGTTTAAGATTAGTTTTGCTGAGCCGATTAAAAATTACATAGACTGTGTGTTGACTTAAAAAATTCAAACAATCACAAGAATGTTCTTATAGTAAAGATTTATATTTTGCACTTAAGATTATTTAAACCAATTTATATTATTATTAAGATTTAAAACATTGTTAATTAATAACTTGTAGAACAGTGTTAACAAAAAGTATCTTCAAAGTAACAGAAATATGAAATATGAAAAACAAATAACGACATAAAAATATGGAATTTACCATCGATGATGTTTGGGGTCATTGTTTGTGTGTGGAATACTACAAAATATGACGAAGTAATTTAATTGAATTTTATTATTACATTCAATCAATGATCAGGAGGCCAATTGGGTCGTGCGACAATTAAATTTCGTATCTGTTGATATAAATGATGATACACCACACTCAGTACACTTACTCATACTCATATAAAATATTTTGCATATAAAAAAAAAGAAGAAATCAACAAGTGTTTTAGTATTTTATAGATATACACAGATACATCATATGTACATCAAGAATAATTGTATGAGAGTATGAGTGAATGTATTTAGTGATCAAGTTCATAATAAATGCTAGATTTTTAATATAATGATAAAATACTTTTAATTTCTTTCTTTTTTATTTGTTTCAATTTATTACATCATGTTTAAAGCTGGAAACTACAACGAAGAATAATAAAGTAATAAATAATAATAAAAAAAAACTTGTAAGGAATTCCTTTTTCCAGACCTCTACTAGCTTAAGGCGATATTTAAGCCAAGTATCTAAAAATAACTTTAACGGCATTCAAGGAATGTTTTACAAAACTTCCAAGAAAATCATCTTAAGGACGTCAAGTTTCTGCAGGCAACAACAACTTCTACTACTATTACTACTACGTATGTATGTAGTAGCTCCAACTAACCACACATTTATCCAATTATTCAGTAGCCAGGCATCAATTTAATAACAAGTTGTTGCAGACACATTCTAGGCATTTGTTTCTTTTTTTACTACAACATTAAAGTTGTGCCTTTTTTTTTGGTGTTCGTTCGTTTTCACAAGATCATAGTCATCATCTTCCTTATTGCTATGATTGTAGCAAACAAGTGATGTTCATCCTATTATAGATGATTTTAACACATTCTAGAGATTTATATTGTCGTCTGGTTTCCCATATGAATAATGTATTGGTGGTGAAAAGTGACACATGTAAGTATGTATGTGATCAGCAGCAATATGATGTGACACTCAACCATATCTTTAGCTAATTTAGCAACAAGCATCCTTGTTAAAATTGTGAACATCAGACGCCTTTTAATTGTTTATTGACCAGGCGCCACAAAATTACACAAAATAAAGTTGATCATTTTATGAGTTATTTTATATATATATATTTTTTAACATTTATCTAACTTTATACACCTAAGACTGTTTAATCGGGAACTTTACATATAAAAAAGTTTTAGATTTTTCAATTCAATTATTTTAAGAGAGGAATTTAAAGAAATTAAAAATGTAATATGATACACAAAGATAAATAATGGATTTATAAAAAAATCTATATTTTTCAAGACCCACATCTTACTCATGGAAAAGTGGTTTTACTGCTAACCTATATTGAAATGAAAATGGTGGTCATTTTACAAAAACAGCAATGCGCATTGGCACTTCAGCGTTTAAGCAAATATTGTGCTTGTGTGTGTATTTAGTTCGGCAGTTTTAAGTCCTAAAAAATAATTAGCCGATTACGTAAGATCATTTAAGATATGAATTCGCTTTGTGTTACCCCAAAACTGCTTGTATATGATATACAGGAAGTGTATGTAAGTTATAAAAGAAAGGCTTAAGTGTATTATGTGTAACTATAAATCAATTTGATGTTTACTTATAGATAGACACAATGTCATAGACGTGTTAGAATTTAGTTAGTCTTTAGAAAATGTTTGCCACATTTCCATTTATAGTAAGTTATTATTTTTCTAATTCTATTTTTAAACATGTTCTTGTAGTCTTTATATAAATAGTTTAACATAAGTTAAATGTATACATTTAACAGGATCTTCTAACAAAATCTGTTATTTGATATTTTTATAGTTAAAAGTTAAGATTTCTCATACTAAAAGAAAGGTTAGAAGTGGAAATGCTCACATAGGAAAATTTTTTGAGTTTTTCGTTTTGCTTCTTCGGCTCTAAAACGTTGGGATTTAAGCGAAATGTTTATACACAAAAGCTTTTAAACTATTTTTCGATATAAATTTGTATTTTCGCGAAATTGCTGCTTTATTATATCGCTATTTATCTTTCCACAGTGGGGCAGAATCGAAAATTTTTTTCTATAAATCTGTAGCTGTTAATTGGCTCTTAGGATTTGTGTTAAATTTGGTATAGATGTAGTGAGAATCATACAATGTTAATTTTGGAAGGGGGAATCAACACATTTCTATGGGGTAATGCTAAGGAGGCTAAAAACAGGGTACCTCTGACATAAACAATTTTTAATCGCTTGGCATTTTTTATTCAAATTTCAAATATTTTTGTATATTATTGCAGGTCTTGATAATACCTATGTTCTATTTATGTCGGGGTTCACACACAGCAATTTTTCTTGCCGCAATTCTGACTTTGTAGACAAGTTTATTATTCTCTTCTCCTCTCTCTCTCTCCTGTAAACTCAGAATTGCAGCAAGAAAAATTCCTAATTGTGAACCCGTGCTAACTTTTATAATTTTGAGTTATTTGGTTTCGAATTTTATATGTTCTTGGTTCAGCTTTTTTAATATATACTCTAATATATATTAATATATTATATATTTCTCACCGATTTTATTAGTTTTTTTTTTTTTTTTAACAAAAAAACAAAATTATCTATTGAATAAAAGCAATTTGAAATCGATATCTTTACAAAGTCCAAAACTAAACGAATTGCAAAAATTACGACTTTGTATATGTGTGCGCTTTTTTTGCCAACAAAAATCTACACTCTTTTTTCTCTAAAAAATTTTTTAAACATATAATATTTTTATACTTTTCTGAAATGCATTTTCACAGAGATGACTAAAATATGAAATAACTACTCAAGTGGTCAATATACACACCCTCGGGAATTTGATCCTTTTTTTTTTGATTTTAATCTATATTTTTTAAAACCCCAAAGCACGAATCGGCAAACGGAATGCAAATTAGAAAACTATTATATGCTGTGAGAAGTTGTGAGAAAGTCGAAATTTTAAAGATATCTTGATAAAATTTGCTGCGAATATTAATTTTGACACAAGGGCGAAGCTGAAATTTGGTTATGATCGATCCATTATTTCACCTACCCCCCCATAAAAATGTCCTCCCGGAATAGGTGTTTAACTATCATAAGTGTCTGAATTATTACATAACTAGAAACAACATTGCCAAAATTTATGGGAATCGGTCCATAATTTACAATAGTTTCCATATAAATCAACTTCCGGAATCAGTCTAAAGGCATAATATCATGTAGATATTCAGAAAAATTCCTACGAGGTGACACTTGCAAAATAACTCGGAAATTTGTCTCCTCTGACCATGCGAAATTTTAGTTAGATATCACAACTGCAGAATTATTCCCAAAAAAATCGATGAGGGCCCGCTGTGGGATATTAATAACTAAAAATATCCTTGTGGAAGTGAGAGTCAAAAATACACTCAAAAAAGTTTGGTCTAGTCATGTTGCTTTATTATTGTATACAAGATATTTTTTAAACCGTTTTATTGGTCATTTTAATATAACTCACAACCTCCTAACTTTATCTTAAAACAAAATGGATGAAGAACTTAATTCGATAATTTTTTTACAGTGCATTTTGTACTCTTAGCTACTCTTTTTAGAAAATTCTAAATGTATTTTAGAAATTTCCATTCTTAGTTCAGAAAATTCTAAATGTAATTTGTGATTCAATATTTTCGAATGATTTTAATTTAAGTGCCTATTTTGTAAAACATGTAAATGTTTTTGTTTTTCATAAATTTGTATGGACATATCTTCAAAGTGAGGTGAAGGGATTTAGGAAATAATGGAGTCAATTTTCTTAAGCAGTTTTTTAAACCAATGTAATTTTATTATTGCAGAAAATTAATTACTTAAAAAAAATAGTATGTTTATAAAGAGATTCCATTTCATATAAAAATAAATGAAAATAAATGAAAAAGCAGTTTTTGAACCATTCACGGCTATATGTCACATTCTATATTCTGACTTAAAATGGCTACTAAAATGGCGGTTTTGGGGGGTGACTGGCACAACTTATTTTTTATATTTTGTATAGAGACCGAACCGCTTTATAGTGGAATTATGATTAATATTTTTATTAAAACTTACGTGTACAAAATTATACTGAGATATTAATTTATGCAATTTTAAGGGATTTTAGGTCAATTATAGACTGATCATCATAAAATTGGTATATTGATTTTTATTTAAACAGTTATTATGTGTGAATTTGCCCACCAACTGACATTATTGCAGTTTAAAGTACCTTTAAGTAACTTAGGAAAGGTAGCAGTCTAATGCACAGAGGGGTCAAAAGCAAAATAAAGTATAGTGTCATCAGTACTGCATATGCAAACTCTAGTCAACAATATTCTAAAAGTCTAACAATTCATCTATTGATGTTCCAAGTTTCATCGAAAATCGGTTCAGTGGTTCCAAAGTTCCGGACCTATTACCATCTATTCTACACCATTTCCAGTTGTATTTCAGAAGTTTCTAATACTATTTGAGAAATTTGTATTTATATTTCTGAAAATTCCATTTATATACAGAAAAAAAGTAAAAATCGACTTCAATAATTAAAATGCTTATATTAATTAATTTTGCTCCAATCATCATAATGATAATATCAATAACTACAATGATTGATTTTATTATTATTTCTTTTTTAATAAACACACGTAATGAGCCGAACATTTTTGAAAATATATTTTATTTCTATATTTTTATGGATAAATCTTTCAATTTTTTTATATTTTTTTCAAAGGTGCCAATTTACTAAAAAAATAATTTTAAATCAATTAAAATGTTAATTACAATAGTTAAATTCCAATGCAAAATTAATTAATAATTTTATTAACCAAAAATGTGAAATATTTTTTTCTGTGCATTTTAGAAATTTCCATTTATATTTTCGAAATTTCTAATTATATTTCAGATATATTTCAGATATTTCTAATTATACTTCAGAAGTTTCTAATTATATTTTAGATATTTCTAATTTTCATTTATATCTTAACATTTTCTAAATGTATTTCCGAAATTTCCAATTGTATAACATATACTTTCTATACAAAAGTTCTTAAAGACAATTAGAAATTTCTGAAATGAAAATTTCGGAAATATATTCAGAAAAAGTTGAAATACAAATGGAAATTTCTTAGCCCGTGTTGACACACAGCAATTGTTCTTGCTGCAATTCTAAGTTTATACGAGAAAGATTAGAAGAGAATATTAAACTTTTACATTCTCTTTACCACTCTCGTCTACAAAGTCAGAATTGCGGCAAGAAAAATTGCTGTGTGTGAACCCCGATTAAATAGAAATGTAAATGGAAATGTAAAAAAAAATCTGAAATGTAAATGGAAATTTCTGAATTACATTTAAAATTTTCTGAACTACAAATAGAAATTTCTGAAACATAATTAGAAGCTGAAATATTAATAGAAATTTCTGAAGCGTAATTAAAAAATTCTAAAATATAATTAGAAATTTCGAATATATAAATGGAAATATCTAAAATATAAATGTAATTTTTTGTGAAATATGATTACAAATACAACTGGAAATGGTGTAGAAAGATATTTGACATATGGAAAATATATGTAAAAAGGGACAGATTTTGTACAATAGACTGCGATCTTAGATTTTAAAAGTTATATATACCAAATTGTATTAAATTATTTTCCAAATATATCTGTAGATTAGATGGGCGATCAGGAACTATAGGTAATATTCAACAAGGCTAATTAATAATCATGCACATACTTATATAAAAGTAATTCTATAAGAAATTAATTTATTTATTGACACTAACATTTATTTTACTATTTTCTTACTTTCTAAGTAATCATTTTTTTTAAGAATTATTTTTAAATTTCTCTTTTTTTATTAGTTTTGCCAGAATTTCAAACGAACAAACCTTATATTTTCTAATTTTTCTGTATTTTTATAATCCCCTAAAAATGGGTATTTCCATTTCCGTTTAAACAAAAACACATTTTTAGGGGCTCCCAATCTCCAAGTGTTTTTTGCATTTATTAAATTTATGGTTTTAAAAATAGAATAGGTACTTTTTTACTTTTAGATGAATCCACTATAAATAGGTACTATCCAAACTTTTTACATATTTCTTTTAAACTTTGGACTTAATATTATGCTTAATAATAAATAAGCTAATCTACGAAAAATTAAATTATATCAACTTTTTTAGAATGATTTTTTAAATAATTTTTAGAACTAAAACTTTTGCTAAAAAAATCACATTATAATTAGTTTTTTTTTTCTTGTAGAAATAAAAAAAATATTTTTTACACTACCAATTTGTAAAATTTTGCTATTGATACAGTTGAATCTCGGCAGGACAAATTATTACGTATACTCATTTTAATTATGGTTCAGTAATGTTCATAACTCTTACAAAAAAATATATACACCAGGAACGCTCGTTAGTGATTAGCCCACTGCATCGTCTAATACTCATATAGAATCAAATAATTCCGATATAACAAAAAGTTATCGATAGTAATTAAATTGATTCGGACAAGCCGAATATAATATTCTCACTTGTTTTCTTTTTAGAAAAATATAATATTTGATAACCACAACATAAACAATTTTTGGCGCCATATTAAAATAGATTGTTTCTTTACGATCTATTTTATGACTAAATTATAATACATACATATGTGTATATATATGTACGTACTTATAATACGTAATTTAATAACCAACTACCAACTCATAAACATTAAACGATAAGAATTACTTTAACCAAAAAGTAAGCAAATGGCAAATATTTTCAAATTTTCACAAAGCCATCAAGATATGCAATTTTAAACGTTATAAATAAAAAAGCATCTGTATTAATAAAATAGTGGTTTCAAAAGTTGATTTATCTTAATCATAACTTTAAAAGCAGTTCTTTGTAATGAAATAATGTGTTTAAATAGGATTTTGTTATGACTTAAAATAACTCTTTAACTCTACTCTCCTAAATAAAAATTCTCTCAAAAAACGTTGTAATATGGCCTGTAGATTTTTTGAGTATATTACAAACCAATTTCCACAAATTTTGAAATACCCTCTGTTGATACAAATTGAAAAAAAAAAAAAAACAGTGTTGCTGTATTCATTTTTTATATATATTTTAAGTCAATTTTAATTGATTTAGAACAGGGGTTCTCATAAGATCTGGGTTCCTTGTTGACTCCCCTTGTCATTATTATGGAGTCACGACCCACTACAACTTTAAAAATCAGATAAAATGTTATGTAAAGATAAAATAACTAAAACATAATATTAAAATTTACGACATTATGTTTACATGAAATTTGGTATATGCGTAGCAGAGGTGTGTACAACGTTAAGTTTGCTAGGGTCATTCAACAGAATACTTAAAGTCGGAGCTATGGGAGCTCTAAATAAGGTTTATTTGACAAAATTTTTGTTTCCGGTCCGATTTTAAATATTTTTATATATTCTTGTTGCTTTTTTAAATTCAAATACTTCAATTTTGTAAGTTCTCGGTCTAGAGTTTTTCATATACATATATTTCCGATCGATATTATTCTATTGAATAAAAAAAATTTATTTATTTACCGAGTCCAAAATAAACGATTTTGAATACAAAATTTTAAAAGTTATGATTTGTTGTGATTTTTTTGGACAAAAAAGTGTCTACACTCTTTTCTTAATCGATTTTTTTTAACACATACAAATTTGATATTCTACTAAAAGGTATCTTCACATAGATGATTTTAAAAGATAAAATAATTTCAAAAACCAAGCGATAAAGTTACCATTTTCTCGAATTTCACTCACTTTATAGAAAGTTTTGACTTCAGTCTATATTTTCTAAAAACCCTTCCTTCTCTGCTATAAATATATCTTTTTAAGTAAATTTAGGTTTTATTCTTAATTTTTATTTAAACCTTTTATATCTTCAATATATCACAGGAATGTCCATACGGAATTTTTGTGGGTAGCGTATCCCATTTGAGAACCGTTGATTTAGAATATATCGTTTATACGCATTTCTTATTTGCAAGTTATATTTATTTGCATAATCGTATAAACGTAATAAGAGTAACATAGATTTTTATGTAAAATATGTTTGCACAATTTTTAAAAGAATATGGAAAATATTTGAAGAAGATTTTTAAAATTTAAAAAGTATAGGTACTTTAGTTAATTATTTAATATCGAAATAAATGAAATTTTAAACAAATTTAAAGGTTTGAATGAAAGTAACATGTCATACAAACTGTTTATTTTTACTAAACATTTTTTAATAAATAATATTGTTTATTGCTGACATTTTTGTTTTGTCATCCTAAATATGATTTGGAAAGCTAACAAGCCAACAACTAACTTCTTAAATGAAAATTTTCTATAAGATATATAGGGGAGAGCATTCGACATAGGTGAACATTCAATTTTGTAGACCCATCGTTTTTAGATTAAGAAAATGCTTATTTTGCCCTTAAATTCCACAAATTTAGAATTTTTAAAAGCATACTTGATTTAGTATAAATTTTTACAAAAGCTTATTTCTTATAGATTTTACTCTATATCCTGGATGTGCCCTATAAAAATGTTGGCAATTTACAAATAAAAATAGAGATATCTAAATAAAATTTCACATGGCCAGTGCTAAGGTTTTTGAAGGAGCAGAGGTTAGACCGTAAAATTAAGTCACCTCGTGTGTATTTTTTAAAAAATTCGCCAATAATTAGTTAAAAACATAAGTGAAAAAATTACATATTGATATTATTTGTAAATCTTTATATATATACAGAAATTGTTATCGCTTTCAGTTAAAATATATTTTAATGAAGTCGTTTTTATATAAAATTTGTAACGTAGAGAACATGTCCGTCCGTCCGTCCGTCTCGTTGTCTGGCTATTCATGTATAAATTCTGCGCTAATTTAAACATAATTTAGTGAAATTTGGTACATACGACGAAGCCAATTCAATTTGCTCATGATCGGCCCATTATTTTACCTAGCCGCCATACAAATGTCCTCCCGCTATTCAGTTTTAACACTCACAAATATTTTGAAAGTATAAATATTTGAATGAAATTCGTAAAGATCGATTCATAAATGACCATAGCTGCCATATGAACCCCCCTTCCCCATTAAAATTGATTATGATTGGTCTATTATTTCACATAACCTGCACAGAAAAGTCTTCTCGGAATAGGATAAATATTTTTAATATAGCAAATATGATAAATATGTGTAAATATCAGTCCATAATTGGCCATACCACCCATATTAATTTCTCTTCTGTACAGAAAAAATATTTTAATCAATTTTTTAATAAAATTTTTTATTAACTTTATATTGGAATTTAATAATATGATTTATTAATATAATTAATTTTCTAATTGGTTTACATTTTTAGTTTTTTTAATAAACTGACAGCTGTTAATAAAATATAAAGAAAAAATAAATATTTGCCTATAAAAGTACAGAAATAAAATTAAGAAAATTTTCAGCTCAGAAAAGAAGTAATAATATCAATTATTCTAGTTATTAGTATTATTTTGATGATCGGAGCAAAATCAATTAAAAATTAATTGATATTACAAATTTCGTAATTGAAATCCATTTTTACCTTTTTCTGTGTGAGAAGCAGTTTAAGGTGAATAAATTTCATACAAATATTAGAATTTAGTTAATATTCGACACAAATAAGTTTTATATCAGTAGAAGCAACAGTACAAATTTTTAAAAGAATTGGACCATAATTTACCCAGCTATATGAACTCAGTTCAGAAAATCGATCTAAAATGTATAAAATTATAGAGTTGTTAGTATCAACGTACTGCATTCGTATATTTTATTTTATATTTGATAAAAGTATTCGACCACAATTGGCCAAAGGTCTAATACAAGTCCCCTTTTTGAATCTTTATTTTCATACACAATAGTATAGGGTATTCTATGGACGCGTTTGACCGACTATTCTTATTGTCTCGTTTTTTTCATTTATTTATTACAAGGGTTAAACAAAATTATAACAATTAAAAAAGTCTTCTATGATATCTTTTTTTAATAGCCGCAATAACTTCACACTGCATTCCTTATTAATACCAGATTTTTGATATGCTATGTTTTTGCGACTAAAACATTCCACGTTTTGTAAAAAGATTATGATATCGAGCCCTAACCGCGAAAATGTTGTAAGAGCAAAACACAAAACTTTACAGGAGAAGAATTTATGTGATTGTTTACATATCGTTATGAATATGTATGAAAAATATCACTTACGATAAAATTAATTTTGCTATAAATCTGAATTGACTCTTCATGTGTCGATGAATTTTTGACAGATAATAGAAATGATTCTAAATTATAGATTTTCATTAAAACATGAATTTCAAAAATGTTGGCGGTTACGATTTTTTTTGGCGGTCAAGGGTTGATATTATGTTTTTAATCTTATTTCTATATTAATATTAACAGTTATTGAAATCCATCTATCATAATTTATAACATCTAGTTCAAAATTTTTGGATAAAGCAAAGATTTTTAAAATGACAAATATTCTGTTCTATTAAAACCTCAATTCAATTTACATAAAATGTTGCTGGGTTAAAAATTGCAAGTACGAGTTCGTAGGCATTTATGAATATAAACATTCTCATATCGGCAAATCGCCTTTACGAATACAAGACTTAATGACGATGAAAGAAAATATATACTGTGGAATATTTCATTTATTTTTATTTATTATTATTATTTTTTATAAAATTCAATGTACTAAAGAGTTATTCACATGTGTTTCAATATCAGCATAAAAAAAATTATTCAATTGAATTATTTGTTTGTTTATGTCCTGTACTGATAAAAAAAATAAATAAAGAAATATTGAATTACTATTAATAAGTTATTCGAATGAGAGACTATTAGATCGCTATGTAGTTTAGTTATAAGAGAATTTATAGAAATTTTGTTTCTTCAATTAAAATTTAATTTCAACATATTTCGTAAATAAATTCTAAAAAAAATTAGTACCAACTAATTTAAGGCAGTTTAATTTACTTTTTTTTTGTTTGTTTGTTTTTACTTATACGGAAACTGATCATATTGTCATCATTACTACAATTTAAATTAAAATTTAAAAGAAAATTCAATTCAAAACATTTGTTTTTTTTTCTTTTTATAATAAATACTAAGTATGAGTATGTATATGAGTTTAAATTTATTTGCATTTAATTTAAATATTTTTTTTATATTTTTTACTTAGACTTCGTATCCCACGAAAGATTGATAAGAAATTTTGAAATTATCATTCATATATTCAATAAACAATACAAGTGCCGCAAAATCAATTACGATGAGAATTAAAAAAAAAAAAAAAATACACATAATTCTATAAATTCTCCGTAGATTTTTTGGAAGTGATATTTTTGTATTGTGATTTTTGTTTTTATTTATGAAGCATTTAACATTTTTATGTTTTCAAATTATATATAAACATTTTTCTTTTTTTTTTTTTGAAATTTTGATTTACGTTGCATTTTTTCTGCACATTTGCAAAATTGTTTTGCACATTGGTACAAAAATCTATAAAAAGAAAATAATTATCTTTTAAAATGTATCTACAATATTAGCATAGTGCAAATTTGCTATTTATAAAAAGCTATTTCAGAATTGTTTGTTTAAAATGCAAAAATAAAGATTACTTTTCAAATTGATCAAACAAATCTAAAGTAAACACGTGAAAAGTCGGAAAAGTAAGGGATAAAGATGTATTCTAAAATGCTTTATTTTGGATCCTCACATTTTAACATTATGGCTTTTTTATAAGGCGTACACGCAGAAAAAAAAACATGATCACCACAACTATTCAGTGATTGTACAGCCGTTTCTCTTTGATTTGAATAATACCATGTTCATGATAGCAACGTTTATGGATTCCGTTTTATCATTCAATGATTACACACAATCAATTAATTTTAATATTGGTTCTCTGAATATAACTATATATTTCAACATTTTGGATGAAATCATATACACGATAATTCCGAAACATTAGTTATTTCTACAATTAAAAAGTTAATCTAAAACCATTCTGTTTTACAATTTTGTTTAAATTCACAAAATAAGCCAAATATTTTTGGTCAGAGTTTGTTGTA
>MINK01187739.1:863-28917 GCA_001735545.1 Phormia regina
ACCTCGAATAATTATTTGTCAAATAAACCGAATAATCTGAATGCCCGATTAATTGGATATACTCCAAAAAATTAAATTTTTTTTTTAGATTTATTTTAAATTTTGTTCCATTTATAAAAAAATTAGGAAAAGTTTCCATTGTATTGCCAAACACAGTATATAATTTCTTAATAACTTTAACCTCAATTAATTAATTATTTAATTGAATATGTATCATTGGTAATTTGAATTTTGTTTGTTAGAATAAATAGTATGATTTTGAGTAATTTATTTAATTTAAAATATTAAAAATATGTTTTAATTATTATTAATTCTAATGAATAATTTTATTTAAATTATTTTGGATAAAATATTTTTTATGTGTATGGAATTTTTTAACTTACAGGAAATATAACTTTATATCGAACTATATACTTAAAAATTACATACGACAAATTTGAGCATCCAATTAATTTTATATTCAAAATTAAGTTTTCACTTTTAATATTCTATTATTATAACCCGATATATGTATTTTCCCATATTTAAAAATATGACCAATTTTGATGACCTCCCGATCAACTTCCATAAGTCAATTTTGAAATACCACAGCATTGATAATTTCACTTCGGTATCTTAAACTGTTCACATTTTAAAGATTTTATTTATAAAAAAACCGTTTTTGAAACACTATGCGCTGGATGATAGCTAGACAGACCGACGGACAAAGTTTAATAAACTTATTAACGTCTATTGACAATATTGTTTATTATTTTTAAACATGTTTATAACATTCGCAAAAATTTATTATATAAAAATTTAATAAAACTTTAATTTCTTGTTTGTTTATTTATAAAATATTGTTATGGGATTTACATCATTATCGAATTGTTAATCAAACATAGAATTTAATAAATTCATGTTAATATATTATTAACACAACATGATTTAACAACTTTTAACAAGTCTAGTTAAATTTTCTAAAAAAAAAAAAGGAAATCATATAAATATATTGTTGTAAATAGAAAAAAAGTTTTATTTAAAATATGTTTGTGAAAGGGTTTTTAAACGGATTTGTGATTATTTTAATTTTTATTATTAAAATAATAGTGAGTGTTTTTTTCTAAACTAATAAATATTAGAATTTGAAATAATTTTTTAAAATTTATTTCCCATTAATATAGACCTCTTATAAATATGGTATTGATGTAATAAACGAAGATGTTTTTTCACCTTGTGATATGCCCGGAGTCTATTATATAGATGAATATTTGGATATATCTAATATGAAATTTGAATTTTTAACAGATGGTTCAGTTTATGCTCATGGAGATATTATATTTATTAAAGATATTGGTGGAGAATTGGTAAAAATAATTATTATTTAGCATTTAGGAGTTAAATCTTATATTTTGAAATATGTTTTTAGAATCCTGTCTCAGGACAATTTTTTAAGAAAAATCGTGACAAATGGACTAGTACCATATATAATTTACGTCGTGATGATACATGTACAAGTCTTTTTAATCCTACTGAAGTCTGGTATATTTATGTAAAGAACCTACCCATCGAAAAACAAACATGTCCCTTTAATAAGGGGGTAAATATAAATAATTTAATTTAATTTTTATTTTATTGATTTTTAAATTTTTTATTTCTTTTACTTTTAGACAAAATATAGTATTAATTGCACTTCTGATTTAACTTTACCCGATTTGCCTGATCCACGATTGGAGGGTGAATACAAGTTACAAATATTAATTAATTTACAAGGGATTAATGAAGTATTTTGTACTGATATTTTGGTAAATGTTTATAGAATTTAAATAATTATGATAAAAAAATTAAAATTAATTAAATAATTTTTTTTTTTTTGAAATAAATTATTAATCAGAATTGTAAACAGAAAAAAGTCACCAATTATTAAATATACATGAAAATAATTCATTCTATTTTTTTTTCTTGAACATATTTATTAAATTTTGATGCAAATTTAAACAACTGATTTAATTATAAAAAAAGACGGCAATAATTTTTTCTGTGTAAAAAGCTGTCAAATATTTTTTTTAATTAAATCAATTACTCTAAATCTAAGTATGTTTACAAATTAAATTTAAATTTTGAGCAGAAATATTTAAAATCCCATTTTATATATATATTCAATTATTTTAGTAATTAAAATTTAATGTAATAAATAATTGTTTATTTTATTATTTTAATTATCATATATTTTAATTTATATTTGATTAATTTATTAATTGATCTAATGAGAGAAATAATTAAAAGCAAATTTTAAAAAACAGAATATTTTGTTATTTGTATTACCATTTATTTTTATTTATATTTGATTAATTTATTAATTGATCTAATAAGAGAAATAATTAAAAACCAAGTTTAGTAAAAAATAAAAGATGTTAATCACTTGAATTACACAGGGGAATGCTGATTGTAGGGTTCGAGATTTCTCAATCAATTGGAATAATCCGGTGTTAATAGGTATTAACCACCTTTTTTAATTGAATTTAATTCTCGCCATAAATAGCGATTTGTAAAATTAAACAAGTTGTTCTAATATATTGAAGCATATCTCGAAAACGACTTATCTGATTTTGTTCAAACATTTAACAAAAAATTTTAATTAAAATTATCTTAATATCGTTCTCATATTATTTATTACCATGGTCAACATTCATCGAAATATTAAGTTTAGTATCTGGAAAAAATAAATTTTATACAAAATTCCATAAAAATTATTATTTTTTTTTTTTTTTTCAAAAAATCTTAAAAATTGAAAAATGTTAAAAATTCTAAATTTTATTCGCTAAACATAATGATAACTTGGTTGCAAACAACACAAAACATATTTCACTAAAATCAATGCACAAGTTTTGATTTTATTTACAACTAAGTGAAAAAATAAAGAAATTATTTTGTGATTTTTTTAAATGAGTATTTTCACTAAATTGTGAATAAAATCAACAATTAAGCAATGTTTTGTTTTATTTGCAATAAGTTTATCTTTATTATTAAATAATAGAAAATTTAAATTTATGACATTTTCAAATTTTTATGATTTTTTGAAAAACAAAAAAAAGGAAATTTGTAGATTTTTTCTTTTTTTTCCGAAAAAAGGGCCTTATATCTCCATAACTGTTAATAGTATTTAAAAGTGATGTAAGAATGCCTTGAAGTTAATTTTATTTTAATTTCTTTAATACTCTTTTTAACAAAATCAGACATGTGGTTTTCGAAATATGCTTTAATATATAGGGCAACCTCTTAAATTTGTATAAAATTACACCTTGCGGAAGTATTTTCTCTTTGTAATAGATTTAATTAAAAAAGTTATTGAAATGGTTTTTATCTTTTAGTTAGAATGGTAAACAGTGTTATTTTTACAAGAAAAAAAATATGATCAATAAACAAACATTTATATTTGTTTCAATAACTTTTTTTAATTGTAGCAATTATTTAAGTAATTAGTTTTACACGCTCTTTTATTTCTTACTTTCAATTATTATTTTTAATTGTATTAATTAATTAGTTAATAAAAAAATAAATTAAAATCAAATGATTAAACATATATAATTTCTTTAATAAGTTGAATTAATTAAAAAAATAATGGAACATGTTTCAGGGTAATTTTAACAATTATTCAAGTGATGAAGTTGATGTAAAAATAGATTAAAAATAATGTAGAAATAGACTTCAATTATGAAATTGCTTATATTAATTAATTTTTAATTGATTGTGCTCTAATCATCAAAATATATTTTTTAAGAACTGTTAGATTGTTTAAAAAATAATTTTAATCCAATTAAAAAATTAATTATATTGATAGATAATATGATTAAGATTAAATTACAATAAAAAGTTAATTAATAATTTTATTGAAAAATTATTTGAAATACTTTTTTTGTGTATATAATTTCTTTAATCGGTCCAATTTCAATTAATAAAATAATTGAATATGTTTCTTTGGTAATTTTTAATTGTAACAATTATTCGAGTTATTAAATTTCTTTTATTTCTAATTTTTAATCATTTTTTGTAATTGTATTAATTATTTAGCTAATGAAAAATAAAATCTGAATAATTAAATACATGAAGAATTAACTTCCCAAATAAGTTGGATCTTAATTAATAAAATAATTGAACGTATTTCTTTGGTTATTGAAAAAAAATAAAATAAAATTTTCTATGTAATTAAAAATTTAATTAATTTAGCTTTTAATATATTTTTTCTGTGTAGTTTAAATATTTTATAACTAAATTGTAATAAAAGGTGTGTAGATATTTTTATTAAGAATTTTTGTAACATTTTTTAGAAAAAAGAGATCATCTTTAACACGTACCTTTGTTTTTTTTTTTCTTTGTCTGCCAAATTTTTTAGATAAAGATTTTTAGAATAACAAAAGGTATTTTACATTTTGAGTTTAACAAATGAGTTTTAGGTAAGTTTTAAATCCCTAAGGGTTATATTAATCTAGAACCATTAAAGTGATTGAAAGATAATTTTTAATAATGATATTTTTTCTCAAAAATAATATTAATGTGTTTCTGTTTTTTTTTTTTTTTTTGAGTCTAAAATTTCTTGGAAAATATATACCTACACATTAACGAAGATGACATATAAAACCAAATTATTTAAAAAAAAAAGACCATGAATATAACAAACCGTTAAATGAACTGTAATCGATATTGTCTTAACTCTAGACAACTTTGGCTTACCACTGTATGATTTGCTCTATATTATTATGGGAAATGGCCAGGAAATACTAAAAAGCATCTTTAAGATTATTTTCTTATAAAACAAAAGAAAATCATTGAACTTTGTGGTTTGTGTTCAATTTGATGCAAAACAAAAACAAACAAAAAACAGCAATATTGAAATTTAATCCCTGTTTAATATTATTTCTTGTTTATGATTTATTTTTTTACAAATTTATTTTGTGTCGTCATGAAAAAAAACAGCATGAATTTTAT
The DNA here is from genome assembly GCA_001735545.1 of Phormia regina. Taxonomy (NCBI): domain Eukaryota; kingdom Metazoa; phylum Arthropoda; class Insecta; order Diptera; family Calliphoridae; genus Phormia; species Phormia regina. Next base: position 5,829 of record MINK01187739.1, read on the forward strand.
TTTATTACTACATTTTTAAAAAAATGGGAGGGAGTGTAAGCTTTGTGTTGCTTACGAAATAAATTTATTAAGGAAATCTTTTGAGAATTCTCCTCAAACATCATTTTCAATTTATGTATGTTAAATAATCTTAAAATTCTTTAAAATACAAATGAGAAGGTTCTAAAGGGTGTGGTCAAATAGTTTTTTTTTAATTTTTAAAGATTTAAATTCCATAATTGAAATTATATTTACATGTCATTAAACCTTAAATTTAATGTGGAATTGTCTTTTAAAATTATAAGTGTTTGAGGAATAATTTTTATATATTTACACATTAAAAAAAATGATTGAAATAAAATTTACTAAAATTTTTAGACTCATAAGAATCACAAATTCAACTTTAAGCAAATATTGTGTCTTAAATAAAGAAAACAATTTATTAATATAACTTTTATATAGAAATTAGAAAAATATATTAGAAAATGTTTTTAAATGCTGAAAATAATGCCAAATAATATTTTAATATCATATTTTTATTTTTGAAAATATTATTTGCCATTTCATAAATTGCTAAAAAATGAAGCTATTTTAAAAAGAAATTCAAAGTAATATTTTAGTATCATATTTTTATTTTTAAAAGCATTATTTTCCAGTTTATAAATTGCTAAAATATTAAGCTATTTTCTAATCAAATTTAGCAGTTTTAGTAGATTATTAAATCTGCAATATATTTAATAATTACAAAGAAATGTTTTAAAAGATTATTTTTGACATATTTTGAGTTGAGCAGCATATTTTTAACTTGCAAAAGCATATTCTGCCCTATTTTCGTAAAGACACCTTATTTTAAGTACTATTTCTCACCCACCAATTTTCCCAACTATTTTTTATAAATAATTATTTAATTTAACAGTTTCTTTGTAAATTCTAGCAGCTAGAAATATTTTGAAATACTTTAAAAATTCTTCAATTTCTAAGCAATATTTTAGTAACATATAATTTTTTTTGTAATTAAAAAGAAATTAGTAGATATATATTAGAGTCATATTTCAAAATTATAAATGTTTATTCCTGCTCTTATTAATTTTAAGAAAATGCTTAATTTTTTTTAAATTTAATTAAATTTTTTTAATTTAAAAAAAAAATATATATTTTTTTAGTTTTCTAATAAATTTTAGCAGTTTTTAGCTTATCATTTGCTGAGTAATATTTTAGTGACATATTTTTTGTTTTTGAAACTATGAGCTTTTTTTATTGGTAGAAATTTTGTAGTTTACAAAAAAAGTAGCTGCTTTGGAATAACTTTAAATTTTAAAAATTTTTATTAATTGCTAAAAAATATTTAAGAATAACATTTTTAAATTATTAATGAATATTTTATGTTTTAAATGTATTATTTTAGTTTTATCAATATTTAAAAATTGTGTAATATTTTAGTGTCATATTTTTAAATTCATATTTTTAAAAGCATTATCTTCCATTTCAAAAATTACTATAAATTAAAAAATTTTCTGCTTAATTTTTTTAGCAAAAAATAGCAGCTTAAATACTTCAAAATATTTAGCAATTACTAAAGAATATTTAAGTATCATATTTTCAAATTAGAAATGCATTAATTTCTTTTTAAATTTATTATTTTAGTTTTATTAATTGTTGTTTAATATTTTAATAAATTCTAACATTTGTAAAATATTTTTTGAGTGCAAAATTATTTATGATATTTTAGTATCATATTTTAAAAATTCATATTTTTACTTTTTTGGAATGACTAGTTTCCATTTATAAATTGCTAGAAATTTAGCTATTTTTTAATCAAATCTATCAGCTTGGATTAATTCTAAAATCTTCAAGATATTTTGTAATTATTAAGAAATATCTTTAAAGCTTATTTTGCTTTTTAAAATTATTATTTTAATTTTATTAATTGTTAATTTTTTGTTTTGTTTATTTTCTAAAAATATTAAAAACATTATAAAGTACCACTATTTTAGCAACATATTTCATTCATGTTTATATATTTGCAAGAACTATTTTTCATTTTGCTATTTTTGAACAAATTTAGCTGCTTTGGAAGATGCTTAATATATTTAGTAATTGTTAAGTCGTGTTTCACACACAATAATTTTTTTGTGGTAATTCTTGCTTTGTAAACGAGGGAGGTAAATAGTATGTAAAAGCTTAGTATTTCCTTCTACTCTTTCATCAACAAACTTAGAATTACGGCGAAAAAAACTGCTGTGTTTAAACAACGACTAAGAAATATTATAAAATTTTATTGTATTTATTTTTCTTTAAGAGCATATTTTCTGTTTTAAAAAAGTACTATTTATAGTTTTATAATAAAATATAGCAGCTTTTAAATGACAAAAATATTGCAAAACTATAAATTGTTAAAAATTTTTGCTATTTTCCGATCAAGTCTAGCTGCATATTTTTTAATTTTAAGGTCATATTTTCGGTTTTAAAAGACATTATTCTCTATTTATAAACTTGTAGATATGTATATAGTAAATTTGTGATAAAATATAGCAGCTTTGCCGAGTAAATTAATAAATTGAATTATGAATATTTTAACAAAATTCTTAAAAATATTTTTAAACTTTAAGAGCATTTTTTAAATTTTAAAAGCATATTTTCAGTGTCGAAAGGTTTTATTTCAATTTTTTATTAATCTGTTAAGAGTAAATTTTGTGACAAAATATAGCAGCTTAAATAGTTTTTGCTTATAAATTTCTAAATCATATTTAAAAAGACTATTTTTTAACTTTGATATCATATTTTATATATAAAAAGATAATATTTTCATCCTATAAAATTATATATCATTTAAAGTCTTATGATAAAATATAGCAATTTTGGAATTTAATAAAGAGCATATTTTAAAAACATATTTTCAGTTTTAAAAGACATAATTTTATTAATCTATTAAATTTCAAAGTGCAAAATTAATAATTTTGTGATATAATATAGCAGCTTAAAGCTATCAATTTCTAAGTCATATTTTAGTAGGCTATTTATAAAATAAAAGGGTATATTTTGTATATATAAAGGCATTACTTCAATCTTATATCAAAAATATAACAGCTTTAGAATATTAAGCAGCCTATTTTTCAATTTTGGGATCATATTTTTAGTTAAAAAAACTATCTTTTCATATTAATTTTTTCTTTAATTTTCTGATAAAATCCGGGGACTTTAAACAAAAATAACTATTAATAGTGGAATTTTTTTGACTGTTTAAAAAATATAGTTTGAAATACCTTTTTTCATATTTAAGCAGCATATTTTGGGTCATATTTTTAGTTAAAAAATCTATATTTTCATATTACTTTGTTTTTATAAAATCAGGGGACCTTAAGTAAAAATATCTTTTATTTTTAATTTTAGTTTCTATTTAAAAAAATATAGTTTTAAACACTTATATTTTTCACTTTGCAATTACCAACTAATCAAATATATAATGAAATTAAAAATTTTACGCAAATCTTATTAAATAACAAATGGATTTAAATACAAAAATCTCCCAAAGAAACAAAAATTCCATAATAACACCCACACAAATTAATCTAAAAAAAATGCCGCACATTTTCAATTGTTATTTTTATGATTTGACACAATTACAGCTAAAATTTGACAGTTTTTTTTTTCTGAAAAGATATTGTAGATGATGATTTAAATTTTTGTTGCTGTTGCTTTAAACTATTAAGCACTTGTCAAAATTTAAAATAAATTTTGATTTTTTTAGCAATTCATCAAGCGTTTTTTTCAGTTATGACAAAAGTAATCAAGTGTGAAAAAAAATTAAATAGACAAAATTGGGTGAGATATAATAAATTAATTTTTATAAAAAGATTTTAAGCAAACAAATAATTTAATACAAAAAAAATATTTCTTCTTTATAAAGGTAAATAAAAACGATTTTTTTGTAATTAAAAAAATTACAGCTGGTGCTCAAATAACGTTAGAATCATAATACAAAAAAATATTTCTCATTTTAACAGTAATACCTTCTAAAACAGGTAACAATTTTACATTTCTTTAAGAGGAGAATTTTATGATAGTAGAGTGTAATTTTATCAGACATTTGTGTAACTATTTGTAAATACATACATAAAACTATGATCCTCCATAAAAAAATCCTGTATTTAATACAGGTAAAGAAAATTTGAAAAAATATTTATTGTTCATCACTCAGTAGCCATTATGTGTAAACTATTGTTGTTTTATGACGTGCAAAGTCATTAAAATAATCCTTAAAGATTAACATTCCATTTCATTTAAGTGTATGTCAAGAAAAGATTTATTTTATGATTAAAAAGAAACCAAATTATTTTCGAAAGAATGTTTCTAATCATATCCTGATCATAGTGATCACAACAATGTAGAAGAAGCATGGGAGTGAGATTTTTTGAAATATAACACTAAATTAAATCCTTATGAGAAAATTCTTAACACGTTAATAAAGATTTTCTATGAGTTTATTAATTGAAAATAATTTTAAAGGTGTACATACACACATACATACATATATAAAGAGGAGAAAGTGTTATTAATGATTTTAGGCTCTGACTTTAAAAAATTACTATGAGAAAGGAATTTAAAAACTACACAGGGATACATGGAATTAATAGGTGTTAGGTGTTTGAACTTTTCCTTATTAATTAAGATAGTTGCACCATATTTGAAAGCATATCTCGAAAACAACTTGTCTGATTTTATTCAAAAGAATAAGAAAAAATGCTAATTAAAATAGTCTTCAAGTCATTCTTAAATTAAGTTTTTATACACTCAACAATTATGCAAATATTAACTACATTTTCTAAAGAAAAATCTAAACTTTCTAAAAGTTTTCAGGAAGTTTTAAAAAATCGTTATAAAAAACTCAAAATGATCAAAGTTTAAATTAATATTCTTTATTTATAAAAACAAATTTTTTGCGTATAAAACACAACATATTTTAAATAATAAATAAATATTAGAATAAACGAGTCAAGTAAACTAACTTTAAACAGGCGCGGAACCATCTCAAGCTCTTGGGGGAGGAAAATATAATGATTTTCACAACTATTTCCCTAAATTTTAAGATTTAGTAACTTTTTTTTTATTAAAAGTTAACATATTGAGAGGCAATTTCCCTTTTACCCTCCCCGTGGATCCGCGCCACGCTTTAAAAAAACGAAATCGCTAACTCATGTAGCAAAATATAAAAGCCAACAACAAATTTTTGGAGGTAACTTCAGTTTTTGGATGATATCTATTTATAAACCGATTATACTAATTTTTATTAACATTCTTTTAAAGAATATTCTCTACAATTTGATGTATAAAACATGTATATCCGATAACTGAGGATTTTTAAAAATTGATTTCAACAGACAAACAAACACTATTATATCGACTTCACTATCAGTAACGATTCAGCATGAAATTTGTGGCAACTGCAGTAATGGACAGGACCATTAGTACCAGTTGATTATCAATTGACAACTAATTCGTCACCAATTGAGAACCAGTTGACATAAACTCACTGACTATATAACAGTTGAGAGTCAACAGGTTTAAGTTACAAAGTAGAAACTCCCACGAAATGACAATCTGTGGTTAGCGTATGAGACTATAAAGCTAATATACGTCAGAAGATCATGGGTTCTACTCTAAGTGCCGATGTCGACATTGACGAAAAATTGTGAATAAAAAATAAACACAAATTAATAATAAAATGATTAAAAACCAAACAATAGCGGAATTATTTTAAAACACTGAATATGTCCTTTTGGTTCAGTCCTGTCATCTGACCCTAGAGAGAAAAGAACTAACACAAAACATGTCACGCGATTGGTCCAAAATGACAGGTACCGGTTATAGTTCTAACACTTTGTATGAGCGGAACTTGTCCCTTTAATAGTATTTTAAAATACTGAATATGTCCTTTTGGATCAGTCCTGTCATCTGATCCTAGAGGGAAAAAACTAACACAAAACATATCACGGGATGGATCCAAAGTGACAGGGACCGGTTCTTGTTCTAACACTTTGTATTAGCTGAACCTATCCCTTTAACATGGCGTTAGTCTAGGAGGAAAAAATTCACCCCTTTTTACCATTTTTGGAACAGGTCACAGAACTAACCCGAAAGGGCATATTCAGTATTAATAAATTTAATACAAATAAGAAATTGGTTAATTTTTATTTTATAAAAATTTTTTATATTTACAATTTATATTTTTTGTTAATGTCGATGTCGGCACCCCGACTTGAACCCAGGTTACTTTTACTTATCTCATGTTTTGTAGTCCTAAACACTTAACACTCAGCCACAGATTGTTATTGCTGCTAATTGCTCATTAGCTCTCATTGGTTAAACTAGTTTTTAACTGTTAGGTGTCAATTGATACTCAACTGGTACTAAAGTACCGGTACTATTGCAACATTTGCTACTAGTTTCCCGCAGGTAAATGACAGGCTCCTCTCATAGAAAGCTTATGAACTGGGACCGGTTAGTACAACTGAGAACATGTCATGTGATTAGTTTAAAACCGGTTCTCTTTCATTTAAAGTTATATACCTCCTTGAGCTCTTAAATGAATATTATAGAAATTAAAAACAATTTATATATATATACCCTTTAATTATAATAAGAATAATATTTTTTTAATACAATAATGAATGTAATTAAGGAAAAATTTTCTAATTGCTTCTGAAACTGTAAATTATAGTCGATGACCGCTAAAATATTATAATTAATTAGACACCTGCGATAACAATCCCCTATAAAAGTGACAGTTTCCTCCCATATAAAGTTCCGAAACTAGGAGTGATCATTAATCCCAAAAAACTTTTAACGTGACTAGCTTTGTGCTGGTTCTCTTCCCCCTATGAGTATAGTAAAGCCAGGCGCGGATCCACGGGGAGGGAAAAGGGGAAATTTTTCTCCCCAAAATGAAAACTCTTTATGAAAAATTTGTACTAAAATTTGTACTAAATCATAAAATTTAAGAAAATATTTATTAAAATCACTCCGCGCCGGAGTAAAGGTAAGGTCACACTTGACAAATATTTGATAAAAATAAAAATGTTTAGAAAAAAATGTTGAATGTTATTTCACAATGCCAGTATTTCGTTTGAATGAATAAAGCAAAAAGCATTTTTTCTCTCAAATTAAGCTAAGAGCACACTTGACAAATATTTTATAAAAGTTCACTTGGTTTTGAAAGAAATGTTGACACATTTTAAGTAAAATATTTAAATCATCTTTAAACGTTTAACAAAAGTTGAATGTTTTAATCTCAGGTGGGTTAGTAAAGACTTATTAAAAAATTATTATACTATGAATATAGTAAAACTAAAGTCACACTTGGTAAATATTTGATAAAAAAATCAATTGATTTGGAATAAACGATTTGCTGTGGACTAAGTGTTTTGTATAAATATATAGAACAATAAACATTTTTCTCTCCCTATGCTAAGATCACACTTGACAAATAAAAATTTACTTGATTTAAAAAAACAATTTTTATTGTTATTTGATCATGCAAGTGTCTTGTGGGAAAGAATAGTATAATCATTTTTTCTGATAAGTTGTACACAAAAAAAACACTGAGTAAATATGTGATTAATCTTTGCGATTTCAACAATATTTCCAGTGTTTTAAAAATTAAGTTTTTAAGAAATTATTGTTGTAAACTTGGAAAAATAATTAAAACAAGCCAAAAATAAGACATTCTAACAATATATATTTTTTTCATATAATTCCCAATACTATTTTTAAAACTTGTTTGTTTAAGTTGTTGCCAAAAATCTTAACTTTATTAGTAAGTAGGTTTTTATGTCAAAGATGTTTTTGTTTTTTTTTTTTTTTATTTAACCAAATCCCTTGGGTAAATTTTAGATGTTTACAAAAATCTAAATTTTTTTTTGGCATTAGAAATCATAAACAAAAACTAAAGTTAGATAAACAGTGGGCCCAAACTCTTAAAAGTTTTTGGTAATAAATCTATAACTCCTAAACTACTGCTAGCAACAAATTGTAATAAAAAAAGAAGTGTAGAAAAGGATCTAATCTTTTCGAGTTAGCTTTATGTAGCCACCCTGTGATAATACATGATAAACTACAAGGTGTTCATGTTGACTATCCTGAGTATATAAAAGTTACAAAAACTCTTTACATTACATTATAAATTTAAGTTTTTTTTAATTTTAATTTAAAAAGAAAATATTTTCCCTTTAGTCTATTTAAGCACTAACAAGTTTTCTTTGAGCAAAATTTCTTTTAAATCCTTTCTTTATATTTTTACAAACATAAATATAGAAAAAAAATATATATGTTTGTTTACTTATATTTCTATTAGAATATTAATGTTGTTTGAAAACCTGCAGCAAGTTTTCTAGGTTAAAGTTTTAGTTTCGATTTATATTTATGATTTGTTTAGCCAAGTTTTTTTTTTTTTTGTATTTTTTTATTTTATGCTTTCGTTTTTATATTCTATTTAATGTCACAATTTCAATTAATGTAGATGTTTAGCAAAAAAAAAAAACTCAAAATACTATTTTATAGTATAAACAACTATAAAATAGTTATGAAAACAAAACAGAAATATTGAAGGTAAACCACATTTTTTTCCTTTAACAACAACATTTTTGTTGTTTGGCTAAATCAAGAATGAATGAATATTTACAATTCTAAATATGAGAGATCTGGCCATAATGCATTTCAGGGTAATAACATAACATAAGATACAATAACAAAAAACAAAACAAAAATACAAACATAAAACTGTACTATTATTTATTTATATAATTTTGGTTGTTTGTTAGTTTGTTTGGTGGTGGTTATGGAACGCAGAAAGGTTCCGTCAGTATTTTGGTATTTCAAGCATGAATGGTTGGTTTATTTCTATGTTTTTTTTTGTCTTTTAAGCCAAGAATGCTTTAACTGCTTACCTTTGGTTAGAAAAAAAAAACGTTTACATATTGACTGTTATGAATATAAAATTAAAGAAACTAAGAAAATAAATAGAAAAATATTTTTGTTTCATTTTTCTTTTTCACTCTATATTCAAGCATAAATGTAATTCGTTTCTTTTTACCAAACAGCTGCATAAAATTGTATTTCTTTTTGTTGTTGTTTTTTTTTAGACCTTATAAGAAATATTGCCAATATTGCTAAGCAATTGTTTAAATGACTTTGTTACATTTACAATGAGTATTTCCTAGTGCCAGGTAAAGGTAATAATTGTCAAATAAATTTTAAAGCTTTTACATATTTAATTTTGTTAACTATTTAAGGTGGGCTGTTAAATTACTTCCTTAAAAATAGTATTTGCATAGTTTCTTAATCTCTTTTTTAAACTAAATTTAATAAATTAATAAAATTGTGTACAAATTATTTACAATTTTTTCTTAACTTTCCCATGAGGCATAATGTTTAACCCTGGAAGGTTATATTTCGCTGAATTATCTTATAGGCACCCTGTGACACCACGATATAACCTACAGGGTGTCAAATTAGATCGATAATATACAAGTTAAAAAATTCACAATTTTTCTAAACTTCTAAATAAATCAAGTAAATTTTTTAAATATTAATTATTTTTGAAAAATTGCCAAAAGATTATTTGTACATTTTTTTAAATGATTTTTGTAAAAATTAATGATTAATATTTAATTAATACACTACAAAAGAAATTACGCTGAAAATATAATGCTAGAATGCTTTTTTACGGAATTATAAAAACGATGTTGTAAACATTTTACTTTTTTGATAAAATCTCCATCTCTGCATTTGTTTTAGGCCGAGCGGCAAATATTTTTTTATGTCAAATCGATCTCAATCTATTTATTGATTAAATGGCATCAATATATTAAAAATAAACTCGCATATATTTCTTAATATTTTCTAAATAAATTAATAAAAGTTAAAAATTTTTCAAAAAATTATTATTTTATACTAATAATAGATGTAGGCTGCCAGCCTTAATCAATTTAATTCCTTTTAAAAACCATTTATAAAGCCTTGTCTTTGGAAACGTGTAAAGGAAAAATTCTTTGTTAAACAACTTACTTATTTCGGGAAACTGAATACAATTGGGGGGGGGGGGTGAAATAAAAATTCAACGGTAAAAAAAACTATTTAAATCTATGAATTACATCTAGCTCATCTTGGCAAGCTCTTTACAAAAATATGAACATCTTAGAAATCCGTCTTTATTTATAGAAGTTATGATGTTTTTGAATATTTTACATACTCGTGATAGTCAATTTTGACACCCTGTAGCATATTTCGTGTTATCACAGGGTAACTATAAGATGATTTTTCTAAGAGCTTATATCCTGCTCTATCACTTCCTATATTTTAATTTGATTTGACTATTAGTTTGGGAAATACAGGGTTTTTAACAAAAAATTGTGCATCTAGCTTTACTGTACTCCGTATCTTAACTCGTGTTAATACAGGGTGGCTCCAAGATAAGTTTCCTGAAATATTAGATACTCATCTAGAACTTTTCCATACTTCTCATTTTGATATGATCATTAGTTTAAGAAATACATATATTTTTTTAAATTTGGGTTTGAGCTAACTGAACCATGTAGCTTAATTCTCATTAACACAGGGTGTTTACAAGATGATTTATTTGAAAACTTAGGTACTTTTCTATAACTTTTGCATACATTTCTATTTAATGTGACGATTATTTTAAGAAATTCAAATTAAAAAAAAAATTAATTTGACATCTGTCTTTACTGGGTCCTGTAGCTTATTTCGTGTTATTATGCCTCAAAAGCTTGAGTTGGCTTTTGAGGCAGGAAATTATAATAATTTTCTCAATTATTTTCAAAAAAATTTATGTTTTAGTATAATTTTCCTATAAGCATTTTGATTTTAGGGAGGGAAATTTCCGTTTTTCCCTCCCCGTGGATCCGGTCAAGTATTACAGGGTGATTACAACAAGATAATTTTTCTAAAAGATTAGTTTCTACTCTACATTTAAATTTGTTATAACCATTAGTTTAGGAAATACAGATATTTTAACAAAAAATTGTGCATCTGGCTTTACTGAGCTTTTCTTGTATTAACGCAGGGTGATTACAAGATATGTTTTCTAATATTTTATGTTCTCCTCTATAACTCGTTCATATATTTTAGTTTGATGTGGCCATAAGTTTAGGAAATACACATTCTTGTAAGCAAAATTTTGTGTTATTACAGGGTGACTACAAAGTAAGTTTTTTTCTATTTGATCTGATCACTAATTTAGAGTATATATATTTTTTAACAAAAATTTTTCCCTTGGGCTCACTGTGTAGTGTATATCGATAAATGATCAATTATGATCTTATTCAGTATGTAAAGAAGTTTTCAATATCTTCATGGCCTAGTTTGTCCGATTTTCTGAGACATATGCTTTATTAAAAATAAATTAAAGTTCTCAAATTAAACAAGATCAAACTTTAATTCGCCGGTGATATAGTTGAAGACATTTTACAATATTTTAAATACATCATCAGAATCTAAAGTTTGAAAAATATTTTAAATGCTTTTAAATAATGTCCGTCCAGATATCTGCCTATAGCTTAAAATCAATTTCTTCTCACACATACATATATATTAAATATTGAAGTTCTTGTCATTTAAAAGCCATTTTTCATTATTAATTTAACTAAATATAAGTTTTTATTATAAACAAATATTTTAATTAATTTTCATATCTAGTCCCAAATTCTTTAGAACTTTTTCTCTAACAGTACTTTGCCTTAAAACCTTAAAAGCTTTTTTTTTATTTTATCTTTTAAATATTTCATTTCAAAAATCGAAAATAAAAAACATCTCAAACAATTTAATTCTAAATAGCGTTTCTAAATTATACTTATTAATTTTTTTAATTCATATATTTTATTCTAATAATAAAATGTTATGAAAAATCTTTAAAATGATAAAACAAAAAAACTTTTAAGCGTTTGATATGTTACCGAACATAATTGTGTTAAAGAAAACAAAAAAACATCTATATACAATAAAAAAATAATAATAATAGAACCCACCCATTTAATCTTAAAACTAATAGTTAAACAATCTTATAAAATAGAAAAAAAATACACAAAGAATCTTTCTCAAGAACACCTGTACTAATATGAAAGAGTTGTTCACACTGACCATATATATACATACATGCAATTGTATGTGTGTGTGTTCATATATTAGAAGTTTATAACTTAAGGTTGTTTGTGGTTCTTTTTATTTTACTTTTTTTATTATATATGATTTAAAAGTTAATTTAGTATTAATTTAGTAGAGATTTTCATCAAACTACAAGACAAAACAGAATTTTTATTATAGACTTTCTATTTTTTTTTTCTTTCTTTGTATTATTTAGTTAGTTTGTGTTTATTTTTTATTAGAAAAAGAGAATTTTAAAGGCTTAGTGGTTTTATTTCAAAAAAAAAAATAAATAAAATATCTTCTTGTAATCGTTTTGTTGAGTTGTTTTTTGTTATATTTTATTTATTTATTTTTTGTAAGTTGGTTTAATTTTTCTGTAATTATTTGTTTTCCTGTCAATGATTTTTAAAGCTTTTAAATGCCCTTAATTTGTTGTTAAACATGTATTTTTATTATCAAGAGGATTTGATTATAACAAATAAAAAAAGACGTGGGTAAATGATTTTAAATCAAGATGTTTTCTATGTATATGTGCATACACATGTCTTGCAGTAATGCGCTTTTTAAATCCAATTTAAATCACTGATTTAACTAAATGCAAATAATAAGAAATTTTATAAAAGAATTTTAAAGTTATTTTTAAAATTGTTGTTTTAGTGAACTAAATATTATATTAGAATTGTTCGCTAACAACATACCTGCAATAAAATCTCTTGTAGAATAAAAAGAAGTCCGTCCGTCTGTCCACCTATGTAAACCATATAATCAAACTACAAGCCACAAAACGTAAATGAATGAAATTAGGCACACAAGTTTCTTATAGTTCAAAGATGAAGCCCATTGAAATTGGTTATGATCGGTCCACTATTTCACCTGGTCCCCATACAAATGTCCACCTGGAGAAAAGGATTTACGATGGAAAGTAGCAATATTTTAACAGCACACATAAGTTACATATAAATTTAAGGACGTGAGCCGTTAATCATGAAGATCGGTCCATAATTGACTATAGCTTTCATATAACTTTATTGGTTATAAATACCATTAAAATATTAGTAACAAATTAAGATTCAACACCAATAAGTTTTATATAAATCTAAATAATAGCGTCAAATTTTACGAATGTCAGTCCATAATTTACATAGCCTTCCATTTTTGGGAATCACCCAAAAGTGAATAAATTCATATCAATGTTAGCCCGGGTTCACACACAGCAATTTTTCATTCTGCAATTCTGAGGAGAGAGAGAGAGAGAGAGAGGGAAGAGAATACTAAACTTTTACATTCTCTTTAACTCTCTCGTCTACAAAGTCAGAATTGCGAAAGAAACATTTGCTGTCTGTGAGCATCGACTTAGTATCGACATATAATATTATATACTGTTTTCACACTTTTACCTTACATATAATACAAATATCGTGCCATAATTGACTACAGACTTTTCACTAAATTTTGATGCACACAATGGTGTAGGATATCATATGATCAGAATTGTCTATATCTTTATTTCTCATTTTAAATAACATTATATTTTCCTCTTTTTATATTTAAAATTTATAAACCAACTGTTAAAAGCATTACTTCTTAATTATTTGATTCAACGTACGAACTTTTTGTTTCAACGAAAATTTTCCTTTAAATTCTTTAAAATATTCAAACCACTAATAAACGATACATTAAAACTATTTACTAAATTTATTATTTAATAATTATTAAATGAGTTTTTTTAATTCAACGTATTTATTCGTTGATTTAAATAAATTATTGGCAGATTTGTCACTTAAATTATAGGAATTTTCCGAGAAACATAAATTGTGCATCGGGGATCCCAACTCTAGTGATATTTTTATCAATTTTTTTTACCTTAATGTAAACAAGAATCTTTTTTTAATTCTTTGATTTAGCGTACGAATTGTTTATTTCAACGAAAATATTAACGAAATATTTAAATCATGAATTTAACGAAATATTTAAATCATGAATTGATCACTCAATGAAACTATTTACTAAATTTAGTATTTATTTAATGCCATTGATTTGAATAAACCTGTTATTTAAACATTTGGAACTTTTTTTCAACGTACAAATTCATTATTCAACGTACAAATTTATTATTTCAACGAAAATATTAATTTAAATTTACTAAACTATTTAAGGTACCAATGAATGATGGAACATTGAAGCTATTTGTAAAATGTATGTCTTAATAAGATAATTGAAACAGTTCTTTGATGTAATGTATTAGTTCGTTGTTTTTAAGAACGTTTCGACATTTTCTGAATATTAAAAGAACGTATTCATTAATTTTTAATAACTTGTAAGTACATCCAATGAATTTCTTCATTGATTTAAAAATTTAATTAGAAATACATGCCTGTACATTGTAAGTGCGAAATAGTAATTGAATAATTTAATTGCTTCAATTAAATTAAATTTTAATAAATATTAATTCTTGAGTATTTGTTGCGAAACCAGTTTTCAGAATTCCATTTGGTGTAATAATAAGAGAAATTTTATAATTGATGCTAATTTGGTAATGAAATCCGTAGTGCGAAAAGTGATGTCAATACTACAACTACTAGAAGCAATCTATCAACGAGCTTACAGCCAATAAACGAGGTTTGTTCCTGATACAATCTATACTAAAACGTCAATTCTTCCGAAAAAGATAAACGTTGTCATGTCAATGTAACGAGTAAGTTGCATGTTAGATTTTTGATTCTCTGCGAAGAGCGAAATAGTCGTTAGTTTCTCGGGAACTTGTCTCATTGATAGACACGTGCCTAACGATTTCTATAAAAGCCAGTACAACAAGGACGAGGAGAACTGTTCACAAATGATTTTGGAAAGTCTACACTTTATGAATCTTACCACAAAGGCTCCAATTGTTGACTTTGAATTTTCAATTCGATATAATGACCGCTAAATGTTTTTTTTTTTAATTGTTTATCCAAAATTTAATAGTTTTGATTAAATCTGTACATAGTTCGGCTTGAATTTAATCCCATTATCTCTGTTGTGTTTTAGGGGATGTAATTAAAATATTCAGTGGATTAAAACCCTTATAAAATTATTTATTTTATATTAAAACATTTATTTAAATTAATACATGTACTAAAACTTTTAATTGTATATTAATTGAGACAATTAATAGTTTTAATTAAAATTTATTTGGAGATCAATTAAAAGTTTAAAAAAGTTTTAATTATTCGGTTGACAATAATGAGTTGTTTAATATTTTCAGTTCAAAACTTGTTTCAACGAAACCAAAATGGATAAGACAACACGAATGCTGATGAAGTATGTAGCAAGAAAATACATATTCCGCTTTGTTGGTGTCTAATTATATTTTTAAAACTCTGATTTAATACCGCCAAACAGAGACAAATTGTTTACAAATTTTAAACTATATAAGTGATAGACACCACGAATGCTGATGAAGTGTGTCTTATTATAGTAGATCGTTTACAAATATTAGACTACATTTACAAGTAATAATATTAGTTAAAATAATTAATAGTTTTAATTACATTTAACATTGAAATCAATTAAAATCTTAATAGAACTAAAGTAGAAAATAAGGTCTAAGAAAAATATAACTAAAATGTTTATATAACAAAAAAATATTTTAGATAAAATTTAATTGTTCTTAATTACATTTAAAACTAATCTCTAATCATGGTATAATTTAATAAAAATTTTATTTATATTTTTTTTTACGAGGAAAAATAAAACTAAAAACTTCCACAAGAAAAACAAATTAAAAAGCAATAAAAAAAATAAATAAATATAACGAAACGTTGCACATGAAAGAACAATTTGAGTGATTTAATGATGTCTGTCTATATGTCTGGCTGTCTAAACTAACTAATGGTCAATAACAAATTTGTAGTATGTATTAAATAAGTTAAATGACAAAACAATCATTTTAGTCAATGTTTAAAACACGTATTTAGTTGAATAACGGAATTGAATAGAAAAAAAAGAGAAAAAACAATGCCAAAACGTTTAACATTTTTCAATTAATTTCTTCAACTTACTAAAAAGATTACACTTGAATTGAATTGGGGAAAATTATTTAAACTAAATTATGGGAATTTAAAGTCTTTTTTTTTCCAAGATTGACCCAATATGCCACTATTTAAAAGTATGGCCATCCCATAAATTATTAAAGAACATTATCAAGATTTTAAACTTTAAATAAAACTCTTTTAACAATTTGTCAGCTATTCAATGTTAAACACACGCATATGATGACTGTCTAAGTGAATGACTGACTGACTGACTGACTTTTAAATTGCATTAACTGAGAAGAGCTGGTTGGTTATAAGTTAGAAAATAAATGTATCTACTTAGTTTTGCATGACTTGGCATTTGTTTAAAGAACCGTAAGATTTTTTTTTTTTTTGATTTTTTATGGTTCGTTTTTTTTTATCGAAAAGTTTAATAATAAATTTCATATTTGAGAAATAAATATAAAGTATAATGGAAATAAATATTATGTTACTAAACAATTGCATGATAATGACAAAAATATTGTTATTGGTTTCAATATAAATATATGATATATTTTAGTATGGTACAATAATAATAAGTGTTTTACCATAGAAATATTTTAAAAGAAAATAGTAGGGTATAAAAATATGTTTATGTATTATTAAGAAAAACATTAAATTTATTTTCGAAAAAAATATTATAAAATTATTTTAAATATTTTTTGATTAAATAAATTATTCAAAATTTAAATATTCTAAGAAATTAAATAAAATTTAAATCTCAATTACGAATAATTCATATTCAATTATTTCCGCCAAAAATCGTGATTTGTAAAACTAAGAAGTTTGCACTATAAATTGAAACAATAAAAAAAATCTCAAAAAATTCTTAATAAAATTGTCTTCAAATTGTTTTTACATTATTTTTTAATACGACCAACAATTATGGAGATATTAAGCCCACTTTCTCAACAAAAACAAACACAATCGCATTTTTTTCTGTGTACTTTGTTAATGAGTATTTTGACTAATTTGTGAATAAAATCAAAATATATGCATTGATTTTAATGAAATATATCTTGTTTTATAGGCAACATATTTATCTTTATGATTAAGGAATAAAAATTTAATTTTTTAAAACTTACGAATTTTTATGAATTTTTGAAAAAAGAAAAATTTTTAAATATTGCATAAAATTTAATATTTTTTAGAAATTGGGTTTAATATCTCTATAACTGTTGAACGTATTAAAAAGTTATGTAAGAATGTCTTGAAGACAATTTTAATTAGATTTTTTTGATATTTATTTGAACAAAATCGGACAAATCGTTTTCGAGATATGCCACAATGTATAGTGCAACCTCTTTTATTTAAAAAATCGCGATTTATCGCCAGAACTACAGATCTAGAGTCAATTAAAAAAAGAGGATTAAAATCGTAGTATTTATTAAAACAGTGTATGACTGAGAAACCCTTGCCGTAGAACCAGTGTTTCCCTGTGTAATTTAAAGCCAATAAATTGTCTTCATTTTCCAAAAAAAAAATAATAATAATTTGAATAATTGTTTTAATTAATAAGGATTTATTTTTAACTAAATCATTTACACGGAAAAA
The DNA here is from genome assembly GCA_001735545.1 of Phormia regina. Classification (NCBI taxonomy): domain Eukaryota; kingdom Metazoa; phylum Arthropoda; class Insecta; order Diptera; family Calliphoridae; genus Phormia; species Phormia regina. Next base: position 23,576 of record MINK01187739.1, read on the forward strand.
ATTAATACAATTATTTACATTTTTTATCAAAATGTAATAATAAAATAAAAAATATATTTGAAAAGAAAATAAAAACTAAATTTGAATATGATTTTATTTCCTATACACATTTTTAATTCATTCAATCATCTACTTGATTGATTTAATAAATTTATTTATTAGAAATATATATTTTTTTATTCTTTACAGTTTTTAGTAATAACTGACCTTGACGAGAGGTGCAAATTTGAATAAGTTTTTAATTGAATACGTTTGTTCATATATATTTGTTAATTGATAACTTTTCTTCTGTGTAATAGACCCTATTTTCTCTCTGTGTAACAAATTCGAAGTAATATAGAAATTGACAACAAATTTTCATATAATTTTTTTTAGACATAAAAAAGTAATTTTTAAATAAAATTACAAAAAAAAGTTAAATAAAAAGTAATAATAATTATAATATTTTACCAAATTTAAAATGCAATTTTGGCCTTTTAAAACTTCCCAAACTCAATCCGCTTCCCAGGATAATAAAAATGGTAAAGTTGCTTCACAATTTGTTAAATTTTTTAATTTTTTATTTTTTATTTCCTTGTAGGGGAGCCATCAACTTCCAAAAATTTCTCACAAATTTTTATCTTTCAACAACATTTGCAAGACTTTATAAATAATAATTTGCCTGTGGATTTTGCCCAAAAATTTAATAAGACTAAACCCTACATATTGGCCAGTTTTGTAGCTTGGCCTATATTTTGGTTATATAGAGGTTTGGAATGGAGCAATCATAGACATAATGCAAGATTACCAATGTATATACAAAAGGTAAGCTGAATTACAGAAAAATATCAACTTATACTTTTATTAAACTCTCAAAAAATGTGTGTGTCTGTTGAAATCAACTTTCTGAAGGTTTTAGATATTTTAGGGGCTTAAATGATATTTCAATATTTAATAAATACTTGTGATTACATTACTAATAAAAAAACAACAAAATCGATCCTTGAATAGTTAATCATTAGCACCTTGAAAATCTTTGAACTTTGATCTCTTGTGGACAGAAATATTCTTTATAATTTAAAGAGATTTATTTGCTATTTCACTAAGATTTTTCCTGTCAAACTATTACTTTTGAATCAAGAATTTTTGCAGGATATTTTATTGTAAACAATTAAAAATATAAGTCGGGGTTCACACACAGCAATTTTTCTTGCCGCAATTCCGACTTTATAGAGGTAAAGAGAATGTAAAAGTTTAGTACTCTCTTCTCCTATCTCTCCTATAAACTCAAAATTGCGACAAGAAAAATTGCAGTGTGTGAACTCGGGCTAAGATTTTTAAACTTAAAGCGTAAAAGCAACTGTGAGAGCATTTTTGATGCCGTAACTCCAAAATTTTAAATAAATTTTAATATTTAGTTAGACTTAGGCGTCCCATAGATACATACTGCGTAAGATCCTGCAATAAGTATGTGTAAAATTGAGAGCTCTAAAATTGAGAGAGCTTTTCTATACGTGTGTCACATACATATAAAAGTACTCTCAATTTTACCAATTCATTAATATTGCATGAGCTTATGCAGTATGTATCTATGGGGTGCTTTATATATAATCTTATCTTTAGAATTTAAATCACAAATTAGATATTTAATATTCTTTTAAAATAAGTTTAATATTTCTTAAAAACATTATTTTTTTTTTTTTTTAATTTTAATTTTCTCGTTTTTAATTTTGTAATTTCAGACTTATTTGCAGGCAAAATTTATGCAATTTTCTATAATAATGTTTGGTTTGACGGTAGCTTCATTAATGGAAAATGCAGGATCTGAATTATCATCCGAAAATATCTCAAATAAAATTAAACGTTAAGGGAATACAAAAAAGTAAAATGGGAAAAATTGTAATAAAATTAAATAAACAAATAAATAAAAATTCAATCATAAAGTAACAAAATCGAAATTAAAAAATAGAAAAAAAATCAAATGACAATTTAAAAATATTAAAAATTATTTGTTTACAATACAAATTAAAATAAAACTTCAAAATTATTCTAATTCAATTCCTTTGGTAAAAAAAATGTTTTAAAAATTCGCTATAAAACATTCACTGTAAATTATTAAAAATTCGCTATAAATTATTTCAATATAAAAAAATCTTTTAAAATAATTCAATCTACAAAAAATGGGCTTTTTAAGCGTCTTTCAAGATATTTACAATTATATATTTGTAAAATCCACCACTAAAAGTAAGTATCTTAAGCAAAAAATCGTAAATATAAACAAATCTTAATACTTTCCCTCCCTGTCTCTCTCTCCCTCTCTATCTGGTAGAACCCAACTTAGGTGAAGATTTACGTTTGGTGGTGCAAAGTTCTGAATTCGAAAAACAACTAAAATCTTCATCACCTTTCTTAATAACAGGACTTTTAGCTTGGCCTTCTTATTGGCTATATCGTGGCTTAGAATGGCATCATGTTAAAGGTGTGGAACCCTTGAATTTGTATATAAGAAAGGTCGATAATTTTTCTTTTAAAAAATTTTTAAATATTTAATGGAATTTAATTTTTTTATTAAAATTTTAGACTTTTTATCGTGCTAAGGTTATGGAATTTTGCATATTATTAACGGGTATTTTAGTGACTATAAGATCGACTCAAAAAGCTTTTGATAAACAGCTCAAGGTACAAGAAATGGTGCAGAAGAAATGAGGATTATTTTCAAAATTATCTGTGATTATATGTGTATTTGAGATTTTTTAATTGTATAGCAAAATATGTATATAAAATAAAATTATATAAAAACTACGATTGCAATTTATTATTTATATTGTTACTGTTGCCATATTCTCAAAACTTTACATAATCGGAAACCTTGCAGCTTTTTTCAATACCATATACAATGGTTTAAATATTAGCAATTGAAATTGTAAAAAAAGTCACACGCAATTCGAATGTAGCCATTTTAGCACTTTCAGTGCTAGATTTAGCATTTAAAGGGTTAAAAGGCATTGAAAATTAAAAAAAAAATGCTAAATGCTTTTTAGCACTCTATTACAATAATTCTTAATTAAATACTTTTTGATATTTTGAAAGTATTCCTAAGCAAATTTGATGTCAGCTTTAAAATATAAGCCCTATTTTTACCATGGTGCGGAAACATTCGGATTTCGAATAAAATTTTAAGTTCTTTTTGGCTTTTATAAATATAATTCGTAAATTTAAAAATAAAATTCACATTTAGGATTAAATTTCGTTTCATTATTTTTTTTAATTTGAGTTACGAAAATAATCTAAAAAGTTTTTCATACTTTATTTCACAACATTACTATTAATTCTGAAGAAAAGATTTTTATAATTTCTCATATTAAGAAGAACCCGAGGAAAAAAAATTAATTTTTCTTTACACAGCAATTTAGCATTGATATTTGTTGCAGTAGAATAATTTAGCATAATTTTTTAAACGTTTTAGCACTTTAGTAATTACATCTCTGTACCCGAGAATTATAAAGAGAATGTAAAAGTTTAGTATTCCCTACACCTCTCTCTCTATCTTATAAATTAATAATTGTGGAAAGTAAAATTACTAAGTGTGAACCCCAACTATAGCTGAAGCTAAACTGATACTTTTTAATACTCATAACTGCATTTGAACTGAAACTTCTTTCGATTGCAATTAGGTGAAAAATTGACACCAAATTAGTGTAAAAATTTCAAATAATAAAAAAAACGAACGTTGTCAAGTTCGTTACTTAATATTATTTGAAAAAAGACCTTAAATTTTTAATGTGAGCACAAGCGCTGTCAATTTTATATAAAATGTTATATCGGCGTTCACACACAGTAAATTTTTTTTACGGCAATTCTGTCTTCTTATAAACTCAGAATTATGAAAAGTACAATTGCTATGTGTGAACAGTGACTAGAGCTGAAGCTCTAGTACTTCTAAATATACATAACTGAATTAACACTGTAGCTACATTCGATTGCAATTAGGTGAAAAATTTACACTAAATTAGTGTAAAATTTTAAAATAATATTAAGTAACGAACAGTTTCAAAAAAAAAACCTTTAATTGTTTATATGAACACAAGTGTTGTCAATTTTATATAAAATGTTATGCCGGGAAGTAAATTTGCTCTGTGTGAATCACGACTATAGCTGAATTACGAAGAATTGAACCCAAATTAGTTTTAAATTTTAAAATAATATTAAGTAAGGAAAGGTGTCAAAAAGTCCGTATCAATGAGAATACAAGCGTTGTGGTTTTTATAAAGTAATTTTTTGCTCACAAATTAAAACTAAGTATTAAAAATACTAAATAATAGTCTAAAGCCACGAAAAATTTTATAATATATTCTTAAATCCTTAGTTGTAGAACTGGTGTAATAAGAACCACTTTATATTATTTATACTGACCCTAATATTGTGATGCTAAATTCGTTTTAAGGCATTTTTTAGGGAACTAATGCTTAAGAACTAATTTTGTAAACCATGTATATCATTTCTGAGAATAAAGTACTGTTTTTCTCATGGCTTTCAAGCAGCTCCCAGATATATATTTTCAAAATCATATTTTTTATTAATTAGATTTCAAACTTAAATATTGTTAACTGGAGCACAGAGTCCCGCCAAAGTAAAATAACTCCAGCATTTTTAAATGAGAAAAAATGTGTGATATAGCAAAATAAGCAAAAAATTTTTCTTAAATAAAAAAAATATGCAAAATTATGTTAAATATGCTAAAAATATGCCACTTTAATTCAGCATTAAAATAAGGATTTTATGACAAAAATATGATCAAATATGCTTTTAAAAGTAAAATATGATATTGAGAGTAAAATAAGCAAAAAAAAAATATGATATAAAAAGTCAGAATACAAAAAAAAAAATGTCTAAAAATAATAAGTAACCAACAACTTGGTTTATACGAATCATGGGAGAAATAATATAACATATAAATGGGGTATTCTCAAAGAGTGCTATCATGTCATAGGTCATAAAATATTTTAGTTGATAAAAAATATTATTATTACTTTTCTATTGTAAAATTTTATGTCATGGAAATACGTTATGATAAAATAGCTTGTGAATCTCACAAATATTTTAAACTATAACCTATAAATTAATTTCAAAATTCTTCCGGATAAATTTAATTATCCAGTAAAACATAAACTTAAAAAAAAGCTGAAAAAGTCATGAATTTATCATTTTATTCCCAGCAAAAAAAGAACTGAAGAAGCTATGATTTTAACATTGTGTTGTCATTGGAAGGAAATACTTAGTGGTGAAAAAGAGCTGCAGAAGTTCTTTTTTTAACCCATGTTTGTCATTGGTATGATGTTATTCTTTATTACTTCTTTTTCATT
>MINK01187740.1:5025-24423 GCA_001735545.1 Phormia regina
TATTCAATGTACTAATACATTGTTTTAATTAAGAAAAAGCATTACACAATGAACAAAATTATTGAATCAATAAATATTTCATTAAATTGTTTTAAAATACATATTTTCTAACGGGAAAAAAATTAACAAAATCAAAACAGTTTGTTTTTATTTCTTGACAAGAGATGACTCGTTTTAAACAAAAGGCAAAAAAATTAATGTTTTTTTAAGAATGAAAATTCTTAAAAAAGTGAATATGTAAGTTATACAGGGAAAGTCGAACAGCTCAACGGATTACACAAAGTAGGAATGAAAAACTCAAAAATTAAATAAAATAAAAAAATTATAAATTTTTTGACGTCCTATCACAAAATATTATGAAAAATTATTAAAAAACGATTCTTGAATTAAAATCAAATCAATGCCTTTAAATTAATTTTAATCCTCTAATATTTTTAAAATTCTATATGTACCTACTTGAAACCAAGGTGCGGCTTTAAAAAGCCTAAACAAAATGTTTTAAAATAAATATGACATTTTAATTGTAGAAATTTTGTATTGCGTTATAACAACATAAAATTAAACATTTAATTTTGTTTTCTTTATTATTATTAAAACATACATAATATATTAATTGTTTTCTTTCATTTTATTACGTTGCCAATGTTACATATTAAGTAAATAAATAAATATGTATCGTTTTAACTAACAAGCGCAAAAAAAAAATAAAACTAACAAAAACAAAAAACACTTGCAATAATAATAAAAACAAAAAACATAATAATAACCAAAACAACAACAAATATAAATTATCTATAGAAAAAAAACACAATAAAATAGAGATTAAACGAAAAGAAAAAAATGAAAAGTTCAAATGTCAACATAACTTACCATTTTCTTTACATTTGTGCAAAACGCATGAAATTCCATATAAACAAACGTCAGACCATTGAACGAAGAAAAAAAGCAAATAGCAATTTAAAACAAGTGTACAACAATAATACAAGTGTACATACACAACAACAACACAATACAAACACTTTACAAGTAATAGATGATGTATGGGAAATAAAACAACAAAGTATTTTTTTAATTCAAAGTTTTATTTGTTTACTTTTGGTATGAAAATTGTAGTAGTAGAATAAAGTTTACAACAAAAAAAAAATACAAAAAAACACTTGAAGTTAAAACGAAAAACTTAAGAAACAAGCACTTTGTTTTGATATTTATGCTATTGTTGTTATTGTTGCTACTTTTTTCTTATGCAAAAAATAAAAAACATTCGAACATATTAGTGTACATTACTCTCACGTATAATAACTGTTTATGAGATTATTATTTTTTCAGTAAACAATTTTCATTTCACTACAATTAATTGAATTAATTTATTGCTTGGTATGTTTAATACCATATCATAAAAATCTGAATAAATTGCAATAGTTTGAAAAGTATTTTATAATTTCCATACATAAAATATTTTATTATTTATGCCATATATTTGTTTGTTTTTTGTTTTCATTTAATCTTTAATGTAGCATATAGCCTAACAACTCTTTTTACCAAGTTACACAAACACACACAGTTTCACGCTTTTAGCAAATATTTCTATAAATGTTCTGGTTTTTCTTTTTTTTATATAATTTTTGCCATTCAACCACACATTTGTTTTTTTATAAAACGCCAAGTTAATTAGACATCTGCACATGTAAAAATATGCGCGCCTCTTTATAAAATTATTTAAAGTGCATCTGAAATTATTTTTTTATTTAAAAGTATCGTTTAATGCCGCCTTCCGTTTTCTACGCTGTTTATCCGTTAAAGTTTAGCTAGTAACTGAACTTAAATCGTGGTGAGTTATGTTATTTTAATAACATAATACCAATGCTGCCAGATGTTAATAATAGGAAAATAACATTAAACTCAACATAAATAATTTTTTCAATTAATAAAAAATTATTTTAAAAAACAACTAGTTTGACTTTAGTGTAGGTAGTAGGGTGAATTTTCATTTTTCAAATATACCGGTTTTTAAGACAAAAAACTGTTTTTTTAAATAGTTTTTATTTTTATATATTCAAAAAATAAGATTTTTTCTTTCATTATTTATGTAAATAAATTTCTTTTAAATACCTTACCAAACAAAGTAATTCTCCTACTAATATTTAGAACTTTAGTTAAATGCCTTTCGAATGAAATATGTAGGACTATGGAACATAGTTGTCCAAGACAATTTGTATTGATTTAGCACTCATTCCTACTTTCTCATAATTTTAAAATAAATATACTATTTTGGTAATTGGTTATGCAAGGTTCATTTCAGTTATATAGTTTTTTATGCGAGTACCAAGATAGGCGCACAATTGGTCATTGGTATCATACTTATAAGACAGTTTCGTATAAACTCGAAAATAATTTTGTACCACATTTTGTAGGACTTTTTTTTAATTCTGTAAAAAATTTGGTGAAAAATCATAATTTAGCAAACAACAAAAAAATAGTGAAAAATTAATTTTTTATTAAAAAAAAAAAATAGTTTTTTAGTAAAAAAAATAGGGTTTTAATGAAAAATTAAAATTTTTGTGAAAAATAAGACTTTAGTGAAAAATAAGATTTGAGTTAAAATTTGGGTTTCTAGTAAAAAATAAGATTTTAAGCGAAAAAATTCATTTTTAGTGAAAAGTAAAATTTTTAGTGAATAATTATATTTTTAGTATTTAACTAGATTTTTAGTGAAAAACTATATTTCTTGTGAAAAAATTAAATTTTAGTGAAAAATTTGATTTTTTTGAAAGTAAATTTTTAGTTAAAAATCGAGTTTTTAGTTAGCTTATTGAAAAAATTGTGTTTTTGGTGAAACATTTTGCAATACAAGCATTAAATAAAAGAAATATTTTTTAATAAATATTCAAAGTTTAAAAAAAATAGTTTTTTACGGAATTCATATGAGGTTTCACAATTTTATAATGTTATTTTAAATTTTCATATACTATATTAAAAAAATTGAATGTGTTATTTTAAATAACCCTGCGGAAAATTTGTGACAATTGAATTAATGAACCGGTTCCTCAGTACCAATTGATACTTAACTCGTCACCAAGGTTCCAATTGAGAACCAGTTGTCACAAACACACTCACTATTTAACAACTGAGGTTCATTTTATAAATGCACAATTGGCTACTCGCGAGAAATAGCAATCAGTGGCTGAGTTGTTAACGTTGTAGACTACAAAACAACATACCTTAGATGAGCACGGGCTCGATTTGGGGTCACGCCTTCGACATTAAGGAGGAATTATAAAATAAAATTAAAACATATAAATTTAATAAAAATAATAATAACAAATTTTAAAGAAGTACCGAATTTTTAGCAAATTTTTATTATATTAATCGACACTGAACCTATCCTCTAGGACCAGTACTGTGACCTGTCCAAAGAGGCTAATTAGCCACCTCCAATGACAACCTCATGTAAAATGACAACCCCATGAAAAGTGAAACCGGTTTTCTTTACTTTAGGGAACATATAAACAACCCAACAACCCAATAATGTAATTGTGAAACTTTTTTGTAAATTCTGTTAAAAATTATTATGTTATGTTAAAATCACTCCAAAACCAAATTTTACAATAACAATACTATTTATCATCAAAAATTCAAATTTTGACTGTAATCTGTTTTTCCACTGAAAATTAGATTTTTACTTAAAAATTGATTCATCATTATTCAGGCATTATTTAAGGCGGACTAAAATAGATAAATCGACTCGGAATTTGATTCTGAGGCGATGGGTGTTATATAAAAATCCTAATTTTAAGTCTTTTAATTAATTAAAACATAAATCGGTTCAAAATCTATTTGGAGCACAAAATTCTGCTGGGAGCATAAGAAAACAATTGGAGGAAATATTATTTCCTTGGAAAACAGTTCAGGAATATCCTGATGTTGAGATATCTACCTGACAATTTGAAATGACAATTGCTCATTTCGAAATATTACAAACACCATTGTTTGTAATATTTTGAAATATATTTTTTTGGATCCAACCGAAAGTTCTGTTAACAAATTAAATTTAAAATTTACATTGTGCTTTAATCAATTACTTCTTTTTATTAGAAGATAATTAGAAATTTTTATACTTTTGTCTATTTGCATTAAAAGTTCACAACTTGTTGAACAATTTTGTTCCTAACGAACTTTTTGTAAGTTAAATCTTTTTAAATCGTATATAACTGCTGTCTTTTACTTCGGTACTTATCCATATTTTTTTTTTCTGTCCACACTGAAAAAGGATTATTTGTGTTTGAGACGATGTACCGTTATTGGGACAATACTAAAGGATATTCATTTTCTATTGGTTTATATCTTAATATATTCGAAAATTCCAAATGAATTTTTCTTAAACGTGAACAAAACTTGAAAGCTTAAAAAGGTGATTCTTTTAATTTTTGGTGTTTATAAATCGGGAAATCCCCAAATAAGAATAAAATGTTTTTATTTCTAATCCTAGAAGATTATAATACCTATTTTGGTTCGTTTAAATAAAAAAGTTTTATAATTATATATACCAATCGAAAGCGTGAACATCCTTGGCATAATAAAACTTTTTGCATATCATTATAAAAGTAATATCCTAGTCTTAAATATTAAACTAAGATTAGATATCTACCATTTATATTTTAGAAGTTGTAAGCAACAGAAAAGAGACATGGATCTAAAACTTTATAACTTAAAAAGCACTTGCAGTGAAAAATTTTAGCAAATTTTATTGAAATCATAGATGTCAAATCCGATTGATGTCTGGTTTGAAATGGAATCAATCACTTCGAAACATATTAGAAGTATAAAAACTACAACTACGGTCTTCGTGGACGTGGAAACCAATGTGCTCTATAAGACTAGATATGTATATGAAAATTAAAAAATAAAAAAGTTATGTTCACTTTTCAGCCGGCTAACAGCCGATTTTGAGCCGCCGCCGATAAATTTTGCAAAAGCCGTCGCCGTCGTTTAAATGCTACGTCAAACATATGCATGCGGGACTCCTGATTTCTTTTGGCCACAGACAACAGGAAAATATTGCAATAAATTTTCGAAATGGATAATTTCAATAAAAAGGAAATAATACAAGCAATTCTTATTGCTGACAATAATGTAGAGAACTTTCGCCCCTTGTCCGACTCAAATTCAACGGTAAACCAATTGGTTAAATTTAATGAAAATAAACTAAAATGTTTTATAATTTTAGGCTCTCTTACCTTTGGTAAATGTTAGAATGTTGGATTATGCCCTGGAAGCCTTAAATCGGAGTGGCATTGAAGAGGTGTTTGTTTTCACAAGTCTGTATTTACAAAATGTACGAGAACACATAGAGTAAGTAGCGATTAAATGTTAAACATTTGGAGAATCAAATACCTAAATATATTTATTGTTGTTTCATTTGTTAGAAAAGGAATTGCATCATTGTATTCGTGGTCAGTCAATATGAAAGTTCATGTGATAGGTGGTGAAGGTTGTAGGTGTTTTGGTGATGCTATGCGTGAATTAGATGCCAAAGCGTTAATACGAGGTAATTTTATTTTATTGGGAGCTGATACGGTAACAAATGCTGATCTAAGGCCCATATTTGAGCAACACAAGTACGTAGTGTAGAATTTTGTAGTGAACTTAATATATTATTAATATATATGTATATATTTTTTTTAGAAAAACTGTAAAATATGATAAAGGTGCTGCTGCAACTCTAATTTTTAAAGAGGCTGAAAATTATTTAAGAACCGGCAATGAAATCATGATTGCCATGGATGTACAAAACAATCGTCTTCATTATCACCAACGTTTAAGTGTTAATGACAAAGAATCGTACTTTGATATACCTCTCGAAGTTTTCATACACAATTCTCAAGTAGCTTTACTTCATAATCTACTCGATCCTCAAATAGCTATAGGTTCACCTTCTATGTTGTCCCTCTTTTCGGATAATTTCGATTTTGAAACCCGCGATGATTTTGTTCGTGGCATTTTAATTAATGAGGAGATTTTGGACAGCCGCATTTATGTTTCCCTTTTACCACGTGAACAATACGCCCGCAAGGTTAACAATTGGCTAACCTACCAAATCGTTAGTAATGACATAATAAATCGTTGGTCATATCCTTTAGTACCCGATATGGGTATCGTGGACTTGAAACAACATTATATTTTCTTGAAAAATAACATTTATAAGAGCCATTCTTGTAATTTGGCCAAAGTAACATTGGGCGAAAATGTAGTAGTACAAAAAAATACTGTTGTAGGAGCTGGTTCTTCTTTGACATGTTCTGTGCTGGGACAAAACGTCAAAGTTGGACAAAATTGTCGTATTGTTAATGCTTATTTGCTAGACAATGTAGTAGTGGAGGATAACTGTACGTTGGAATTTTGTGTAGTGGGTCAGAATACAGTGGTAAAAGCTAATTCAGAATTGAAGGACGGTTGTGTTATAGGAGAATCTTGTGTGCTGCCGCAGGGTACTAAATTATCAAAATCACTGGTGAGAAATGAAGAAGGAGGTAAGTAAAAAGGAAATATTATGAATTTTAATTATTTTTTTGTTTTCCAAATTTATAAAATTTATTCGCTACTATTATGATTTTTTTATTCATAGTTTTTGGATGAAAATATGGTAATTTTTTTTTTTTTTTTGTAAATTTGTAAATTTTTTTTATATTTATATTTGTAAAATTTTTAGGTTTTAGTCAGAAAAAAGTAATTGTTAGTAGCGGAACACTTTATTTAAATTCAAAATCTGTGATATGATAGATATAAGATTTACAATTTTCAACATTTCTTATGTTCATTTACATTTATAAAAATTTTATTTTCATCTCTTTAAAGAGACCTTCTTAAAAAAACTGAGCGATAAAGCCTATGTAATAAACGAAAAAGTCAACAATCGCACAATATCCGAAAATGAAGAAGATCTTAATATATTTACTGCTAGAACAGTAGCACCTAAAATGATGAAATTGCCTCTGAAACAGGAGGAAAGTGATTACTATTCTAGCAGTGACGAAGAAGATTCACAACCTTGTTCTCCCCTGCCCGATGACACTAACAGTAAGTATTTTTTATCACTTAACAAATTTGTTTATTCTAATATACATTTATTTCTTCAGTTTTCTTATCGGAAGTTATCGATTCTTTGTCTAGAGGTTTTCAAGAAAAATCTAATCCTGATTTTCTTATTCTCGAAATTAACTCTTCCCGTTATGCTTACAATATGTCTCTGAAAGAGGTTAACTTTAATGTGGTCAAAGCTATTTTCAGTTTACCCTCGATTAAGCAACCCACTAATAATGTTTTAATAGAAATAAATGCCGTGTTGAAACAGTTGGGACCTGTTATGACGAATTATATTAAAAGTGAAGAAGCCATGTTGGATTGTTTAAAGGCTTTAGAGGTTTAGTTTTAATGATTTTAATTATTTAACCACAAATTTATTTTTTGATATTTTAAATTCCAGGATATTTATGAAGAAAATGAATTTGTTCGTGAGAAAATTTCTCAAATTGTTCATTATTTATATGATAAGGATTTCGTCACGGAAGATGCTATCTTGGGTTGGTATGAAGAATTAGACGAAGAAGAACATGCCCAATTACGTAAAAATCTATTTAAACTTATTGAATGGTTACAACAATCCTCCGATGAGGATGAAGATGATAGTGATTAGTTTTGTTTTTGTTAAGTGCTGATTTTTTAAAAAAGAAAAAAATTTAATAAAAACTAAAGAATCAACTTTAAGTTATGGTATTTTCTTTTTTTTAGAAATTTTGAGAATCACTAATGTTAGTGAAAATAAAATCTCTAAATAATTTTGTATTTACCAAATAATAATATTTTATTTAAAACGTACTTGATATAAAGTATGTGTAATCATTATTAAAATAAGAAAGAAAAAAAACCTAAAAATAAAAAAATATTAATCATAAGATAAAATCAATTTATAACCAGCCGTTTAACGGTCCATAGCTCCTGATGCTCCACCGCTTAAATGTGATGATGTAATGGGATTAACTGAGCCACTCGTATTCATCATACTCTGTCCTATGCCGCAGCGTATGTGGTGCAAATGTATTTGTACGTGTTTTTGAAATGTTTCCACATTAACGCCATTTAAACTGGATCGTACTTCTTCAATGCAACCCTCCAAAACCTTATTGACTTGAGCCGAATTCTCACTGCTAAGATGTGATGCTACTATTAGAACAGTGGCTAGTTTTTTAATTAACCCCAAAATATTTTTATTCTTTAATATGCCTTGATTATTACGTTGCACTGCATCCTCGGCCGATTCACGACATTTTTCTCGCAAATATGAAGGGGTTAACATGGCGCGCACCTGGGGATCAGGTGTTAATTCGCCAGCAAAAACTTGTACATTATTGAGATAATCCTGAATGTCACGATTCATTTTTTCCATAGATATAACTATAGAAGCATAACGTCTTTGGAATTCCTCATTTAGTTGTGGTGTATTAGTGTCACCTGTAGAGGTGGTGGCTGTTGGAGCAGCATTTTGACTATCATCCGATGAAGCTGAAGAATTTGAATTGTGGGCAGCTAATAACTGCTGTGAGGCCTTAAGCTCGGCCTCGTTGTTCATGTCATTGAGACGCTGTAGCTTGGATCTCTTACTTGCTAAAGCTCGTTTTAAACGCACCAATGTTTCCAATAATTTTGGCGGATAACCATTGATGTTCTCCTCCCTAAGCACAGGATTTTTAAAGGGACTGTCTATGACTTCTTGGCCCAACAAGGGATCACTCTTATTCAAGCTCATATTATAAGTATTACGCATACGTGCCGCTCTTAAAGGAGACATGATATTTGTATTGGACGTACCACTGCCACCATTATAGACAGACGATAGACTGGGTCTAAAGTCTTTAGTAATGCTCTGTAGTGGTAACATTTCATTAAAGTTCTCTGAAACAATTTCATAATCTGGTATTGAGTGGGTGCCCAAACCAACCCGATCGAAAGTAACTCGATAAGTAGAGCTAACTGAATCGAAGGCATCAACTGTGCCACTAAATATACCATCTTGTGGTACACGTAATCGGGCTGTTACCTTGGTGCCCAAAGGCAGAGGCAAAGGAATTTTTTCTGGTAAATCTTTTACGAAATTTAAATCCTTTATATCGCCTGAACGACAACGTGTTTGCATGTAACGCATTTTTTGACGTTTCCTTTCCAACTCTCGTCTCTCTTCATCGAAGAAGGCCTGCGAACAACGTCTTGGTTTACCCATCAAAGAACGTATTTTTTGCCACTCAAGTCGAGTCATTTGACGTGTACGTAAGTTGGGAAATGACTCTGCCAAACACACTTGAAAATCATTTTCACCTTCAAACAATGGTTTATCTATAAACGAATAGAACCATTCAAATATCACCCATTTATGGGCCTTGGGTAATTTTAATAAGTTACGTAAACGTAAACCAATACGTTGACCAATTCTCTTATCGGCTGGCATTACTGAAGATGAATTCGAATGTGATCCAGGGGTATTATTGCTACTTTTTACACCAGACTTGGGTGTAGTACTAGCTGAAGCACTACCAGAGGTTTTTGTGGGTGTAGTGTATCTTTGTTGCATAGTCAATTTGCCATCTTCGGAGCGCATATAGCGCGATACCACCCCTTTACGTTTCTTAAGAACTTTTGTGGGTGTCTTAGTGGGAGAAATGGTTTTCAAAGCACCTCCCGCTTTTCTTGGTGATAAACTCATTCTTAAAGGTTTGTCATCATTGATAATGTTGTCATCGTAAAAGAAACGATTACGTTTGCGTATTCTTGCCGGCATACCACGAGCATTTAACATTTGTATTGGTTGTTGGGGCTGAGGTTTTGGAGGAGGTGCAGTGCCAACACGCTGCAGACCTAAAGTGGCTAAACTAAATGATGGTGGTGGTTCTTCGCTTTCATCATCGGAAATAGGTGGTGAGGTTTCCTTTTTATGCGACTTACTAGTAGATGGTTCCTCTTGTGAGTCCATGTCTTCATCGGTGGTTTTTGGACTATCCTCGTCGTCGTGCATTTTAAAAGAAAGCTATATAGAAAAGTAATTTGTAGATGGAATTAAAATATATTAATGAAGAGATAATATTTGAATTTATTTGTGCATTTCATGTTCCATCGACATAAATATATAACAATTTTCAAAGTATTTGTATTCCTTTTTTTAGGTAGAATTTTTATTGTAACTAAAATTTTAATTTATTTTATTTTTTTAGAATATATAGATTTGTTTTCCCAAATTACTCGAAAATTTCAAATCAAGTTAAATTTTTTTAGAAATATTACGTTGATTTTCGAATTTAACTAAGTCGGGGTTCACACACAGCAATTTCTCTTGCCGCAATTCTGACTTTGTAGACGAGAAAGGTAAAGATAAAGATGGAAAAGTTTAGTATTGCTTTCTCCTCTCTCTCCAATAAACTCAGAATTGCCACAAGAAAAATTGCTGTGTTTGAACTCGGTCTAAAATCAAATTAATTTATTTTCACGATTTTTTTTAAATTTTAAAATCATTAATAAAAATTACATTTGATTGTTCAACGTAAATGTATTTGAAATTCGTCTTATTCGTTTCCTCGTCTCAACAAAATTTAATTGCATACCAAAATTTTCTTGTTTAAATGTAAAATAACTTATCTGGTCTAAAGTAAAGCTTTAATCACACCTGACAAATGTTTGATATTTGATAACAAAGAGTGTAACTATTATGTTGAAGAGTAAATTGCATCAAAAAGAGTACAATTTAATGTCAGTAGTTTTACATATTACAAGTTATTATTGCAATGACTTTTGTACTGTTAAGTCCAATAAGTCCTTCACAGTTATAAGAAATACTTATTATTTTGCTATAGTTTGTTAAAAGCATATCATATACCACTTAAAGTACTTTCCAAACACCTAAGTAATACTATTAAATTAATTACCAATAAGATATATAGTTTTCCAGCCTTCTTTCAATAAAAGCCCCTTTGAAATGAAACACTTTTTTTATGTAATTTTTATATATTACCTTTCGTTTTTTTTTTTAAATTTATATTTAATACTTTTTACTTTATTTTCATTTCATTTCAAAAATTTATTGTGTTCTCCCTTATTTTCTGGTTCAAAGGAGAAGCAGAAACATTCAACATAAGCACATGTACAATAGTTTTTGTTTATATATTTTATATATTATTTAATTGCAACAATTTCGGTTAACTTTAATTTGTTTTCTTTTGGTTATTTATTACAATTATTATGATTTTATTAGTTTATTATTTTGTATTAATTGTATGTACTTAAATTGTGTTGTGTGTGTGTGTTTGTATATATAATTTTTAAATATGAATACATAGTGTTAAATGTGTTTTTGTTTTAAATTTAATTTTTCATTGTATATTAGGCTTTTTTCTTTTTTTTTTTTTTGTTAGGCCATTAATTAAAATATCAATGTTTATTAAATGTAATCGATTGTTTATTATATAGTACATTATACATAAAGATATATATTTTATTTAAAATGTATTTTTTTTTTATTTGTCTAATATGAAAAATACAATTATTAATTGAAGCTTAAAAAGAGAAAGGAAAAAATTAAGGTCAAATTATTATTTTTAATTTTATTTTATTTTAAAAAGATTTCCATTTAATGGGGTTTTTATTTTTAAGGGTAATTATAAATTACAATAGGGAAAGAACGTCAAAAAAGAACAACATAAATTGTAACAATAAAAGTGTTTAAAATACTATTAGAAAGAATTTAAACACAATACTTTTTGTTTATTAAGAATTATTAGCAATTAAATTTTTTAACACTTACTATACAATGCTTTAAAATTTTATAAGTTAGTAAATATAATTATTAGTTATTTATGTATTTTTTTTAAATTTTTTTGTTTAAAGAATATTATAATAATAATTAAGTTAAAATAAAACAATTAATTTATAACAAGTTTTTTATTTATTTTAATATTTTTTTATATATATAACAAATATCATTTTTATAACAGTTTAGTTTTAATTTTTCTAACAATTATAATTCATTTATAAATTAAGGGTTTTAAGTCTCAATCTACATATGAAATGGTTTTCATTCGAATTTAATTACACAATAACTTCCAATATTTAGGATTAAAATAATTTAGAGTGCAAGGACAACAACTCTACAATTAAAATAATATAAAATAAATAGAAAATACTATAAAACCAAAAAATGTTGATTACACGGTCTTTTTGTAATAATTAATTTAATATATTAATAATTTTGTTAATCTTTTAATAATTTATATTTAAAAAGAAGTGCTTGCAGAAAATAATTAGATTTAAAAATATGCTAGGGTTTTTTAAATCTTTGAATATAAAGAGTAGCGGAATAAATGTCAAAGAACTTTTAAATCCACAACATTAACATTATTATACTATTTTCTCCCTTTTATTTCTATGGATTAATAAGATAATTTAGCTATACATAAAAGATTAATCCTTTATATTGCAAAGACCTTTTGACTTCTAGGAACATTAATAATCATTCTGAAATCTACTTTATGCCTTATTTTTAAATTATTGCATTTTATTAAAATAAAACAATTTCGAAGATTATAAAAATGTGTATAATAAATTTCTTTATGAGACTTAAAAAACCCTTAAAATTATATTATTTAATAAAATTGTTTTATTTAATAATTATATTATATATATGTAATACATTATTTGACTATATATACTTTCTTATAACATTCGTTTCATTTATTTATTTAATTATTTATTTATTTATTTATTACACTAATGATTGCCAAATATATTTTATATGATCGGCATTTAAAAAGAAACCAAAAGAAAAATTACATACATACATATTTATAATTTATAATAAAAAACAAATAAGAATCATACAAGTTATATACGACCAGCATGTGGTCATTTAAACATTTAATATTTAAATAATAATAATGTAAAATATTTATGTATAAATTGTTATTATTTAAAAAGAAAAAAAAATATATTCAATATATTGTTGGTGTTTTTCGGTAACATTAAAAACAAAATTCAAAACAAAATGGGCGGCTATGTAAAGGGATCTTCTGACTGACTGACTGACTGACTGACTGACTGACTATATATAAATAATAATTTTCACATGTTAGGAAAATCTATATAATATGAATTTAATTGTAATTGTTATATTATTAATTGATTATAGCTGTAACATCGTTCACATATTTTTTTTTTTTTGTATTTTTATTTTATACTAAAACACTCTATTTATCTTTCATCTAGTTATTGTATTTATATATTTCCTATGTTTAGTTACTTTTTAAGAAACGTCTTTAATACCTTAGGGTAAACTTATTGATTTATTCGTTAGATCATTAGCTTAGATCTAGACATTAAAACGCGTTTCGGAACCATCGGCCAACATTAGTGTAACCGTGCGATTATTTATCCATACTAGCTTAGCCAAACGCATGGGATTTAGTCGTGTTACATCGGGTATGGGCGCTGTAGAATAACCTTTGGTGCATCGAGTTTGTGATTGGCCAAGACCAAACATTCCAGTACTGGTTTGCCAGAAAGACAAACGATTTTCGTTGCAAGAATACGATACTAAATATTTGCCATCAGGTGAAAAGGCTAGCGAAGTTATAGGATGTGTATGAGCTGGTATCATTTGACATTTATTTTGTCTTAATTCGTATATGGCTAGATGACCATTGCTGGCACCCACTGCTATGCGTCTCGACTGGGGACAATGTGATATTTGATTGAAACGACATATTGAGGGACAAACCTCCGCCAATCCTTTCGTTTTTAGTTCAACATTGTCAACACAATGCAAAGTTATATCCATAACTTCTACAAGTAATGTGGCAATTTCGGCCTGCATTTTGTCTATCAGCATCTCTACACACTGGAGTATTTCACTCTTGGCTTTATAGAGCACAGATTGTGTGAGGGGCACATTAATTGATTGAGGATTTTGTTGCATGCTATTATAGCGTGCCACCTCACGAGCCATTGTCGTTATAAACGCTGCTGGTCGAGCTGTGGCTATTAGACGTAAAGCATGTCTGGCTGTGCGACAGGCATCGGCCTGTGGTGTCAAAGGAAGTTTATAGTTCAAATTGGGTACAGATTTACCCTCACAGGCTAATTCCAACAGACCCAACAGCACTTTGCTGACATCCAAATAGGGTTCCCAGACGGTGAAACCACGTCCCAATAAATCTATAGCAGCTCGACGAAGTGGGGTATATTGAGGCAACTTTGGTGATGGTGGGGCATATAGTAGATGGGCCAAGGCCATAGATGTAAGACGTGCCAAATTATTGGCAATGCCAAAACCTTCTACAACAGAAGATTTACGACGATCTGAGATACTGCCACCAGCACCACCACCGGCAGCAGTACGACTGGGTGAATCTTGATTTATATCTTGGCCAAATTCAGCACCTATTACACCCAACAATATAACGGCCGTAGTTTGCTTACGTTTTAGTTCAGATAAACTGGATGGCTTGCGTATGATTTCTTCTTCTTCCTCTTCATAGTCTTCCCCGCCGTTGTCAACCTCACTGATAGAACCAGGGCCCGAACCACTTGATGTGTTGTGGCCATTAGCGCCATTTGTGTTTTGCACATGTTGCTGAGCGATTGGTTCAGTGTGCGTATACATGGGTAGATATTGAGCCCAGCTCTCTACCAATTGTTTGCGTCCTCGCTTGCCCATACGTCTCAGTTCCCCCAACAGGATTTGTTGGGCTGCTTCACGTATTTCTATGCAATGATGTTGCCAACGTTTTGCCATCATTTCCACCTGAGGACGTTTGAATTTCTTTGGTTCTAGGGCTTCAATTTTATCAGGCAATAGGAAACAATGATGGGTGGATAAAAGACTCCAGCCTTGTTTAATTTGCGATATATGATTAGCCAATAGCTCTTCGCGTTCTTCTTCAGTTGTCATAGTAGAATCACTGCGTTGAGCCAGACGCATGAGTTTTTTGCTTCTTTCGCTATCGGGCAAAAATGAGGCGGAATTCATTGACAATAATGTGTTTGACATTGCAACTAAAGCCAATATATGATTAGATGTTAGGGTGGTACTCAATTCCCAGTGCAAGCGCGATGTAAACACAGCTGTCAGTTCTTCTTGTCTCAGTAATTCGGCTGGAATGTCACGTTTCTTTGAACTGCTGGGAGCCACCACTTTCATACCCTCGGGTATTTCAAAGTTATTCTGCCAAGTGGGAAGCAATAGGGACATATAGCCTCCTTTGGATAGTATACCAAATGAAACGGGCACCATGGGTCTTAAAAGACCCAATTGTGATTCACATACTTTGTCTAGATGTGGATCCAAACCCCAAGAATGAAGCAAAGACAATAATAACTGAGCCACCTCCATGACTTTTGTGACTTCCATTTTCGAAGCAATTTTACTTCTCAAATCGGTATTTTCGCTGTCTTGCTCCTGAGGTTCTACAACCACTTTTTGCAAACTTTCCTGTACCTTAGCCTGCACCTTTTTCTCTACAATTTCCGTTTTTTCTTTAAACTTTTGTACGAAACCATGTTTATCTTTATCCTTCAGTATCTTTTCCATATCACCGGCCTTGTTTTTCACCTTACCAAAGAAATCGCTAATTTTTTTAGATGCCTCCAAGTGAAGAGTTTTATCTTTCTGATTGTTAAGCACTACTCCCAAAGCTTCCAACTCACTGGGAGTCATTTGTGCATACTCTTCACTGTGTAGTTCAAATATTAAACCCTCAATGTCAAAGAAAAGAATATGACTTTCAGCATCTTTGGGATTGGTGCGTAAGCCTTGTATAATCAATGGATTGCTGCGATGTTTCATGAGGAAATCAAAGTTGCCTTGATTATGGCCATGAAGTTGTTGCCATTGAGTTATGCCGCGTTGGGTTGCGTGACGTATTGCATTCATATTACGTGACTTAAGACCACGAAAGAAGTGGACCGCAGGATTAGCCATACCCATTTCAGAATTCGAAGAAGCAGCACCGCACGAAGTATCATCGGCAACTTGTTCGTCACATACCATTAAAACTTCCTCGGCCAGCATACCATGCAAAACACGATCCAAATGTCCCGTTTCCATTTGCCACACATACACCGAACCATCCGAGCAACCCACTATAAGGAAGTCATCCAAAGGACGCCATTTTATAGTTACCACCGGAAACAAGTGACGACTGGCCAATGTTACACACTTACGTTCTTGCAAACTGAGTAATGTAACCGAATGGTCCGAAGCTACCGAACAAATGCACTTCAAAATACGTGGACTGCAAGTTTCCGGTGGCACCAAAAGTTGTGTTATCTCTCCGGCATGCACACAGAAACGATGCAACAAACTACCACTGTATAGATCCCATAGACAAACTGCAAAATCTACACCGCCAGATAGTAAATGTGATTTTTCATAACGTGGATGTACCAAAGAAGGACACAAGAGACAATTCACACGACCTCGGTGACCATACAGGATCTGATGTGAAGGCCAGTCGCTAAAGTTTTGCTTAATACCTACAAGCAGCTGCATCATGACGGTTTGTGTGGCAGGAACTATAACAATCGATCCGTCTTCTCTGCCAATGACTAAACGACTTTGTTGTGGTAAATAAATGCTGGAAGTTAATTTTACGGGGTGATCGGTAATGCGAGCCAATTGATCCAATATACCTACGGGAGGAGGGTCCATCATAGACCACGCCTCCACCAGTGATGTGCAAACGGAGGGTTTAAGCACACGTGGTGGCATTTGTTTTGCCTGCAATATGCTTATGTTGTCTAAAGGAACATCAGGAACAGTCCATACAGATATAAAACCTTCCGAATCGCCTCTCAATAGATAATATGTGGCTGGTTTACCCTCTACATCTGTGCGTAAAAGTTTCATGGCTGGAGGACATGATAACACCTTGTCACCAGGATGTTGTAGAACATAATACAAATAAGGAGAGTCACGTACTACACTCTTCGAATGAAACTCTTTATTGTCGGGTATACAGTTAGCTGGTAATTTATACAGATAACCCTTGCCCTCATCTGTCCATAGCATAACACGATCGGAACTTATGAAATCACCACCCTGCCAACGTTCTCGTGTGGGAGCTATTACCGAACACAACACTGTAAAGTCGCCGGCGTCATAAATTTGCCAATACTTTGTGCAAACTATTAAGACAGTCCTCTGATTTTGGGAACAACAATTCATAGTTATGGCATTGAGGCAACGTATCTCTTTGGATTCATTCTCATAGATGGGCTCGGCATGTTTGTTTTCATTACCGATCAACGTCCACACTTTTACGGTACCCGTAGTAGTTATGGCCAATACAACATCATCTTTACGACGCATGGGTCTTAAGACGTGTAGAGCTGATATCCAATCAGGTTTTACCTTGGAACTCAGCATATATATGACTTCCAAACTAAATGGATCCATTACCATTATCTCTGGATAGTAACCAATACAAAATAGTCTTACATCGTTACTATTTGCTGTGTGATAACTTTGGATTTGTGTGTGAACTTGAGGCAACTTTACTGACTCTGTACATTTGCCATCTGTCAAGTCCCATGTGCACATTTCACCATTTTCCGAAGAACTGACAAGAAAATTATTATCGGCCAATATGGACGCTTTAACCAAACACAAAACTGGTGATGTATGACCCACCAACAGACAACGTGGTGACATCTTTAAGGTAGTGGGTTCAACATGCCATAAGCATATTTGACCATCATAGCAACCTGTTGCTAAAGTTGTTTGATCATCAGATAGGAAAACACTTGAAACACAGTGTGTGGGAGCTGTAGGACCCCACAACACTACCGGCACCACTAGATTGGTGCTCACCATCGCTCTTAACACTCAGCGCTAAACACCACCACAACAAATAGAAACTACCACTGACAGCTGGTGCTTAAAGTAGGACCCAGAACTGTTGGTTGACATGGTTTTTTTTTTAACAAATGAGTTGTTAAAGAATTTAGTGTTGTTATTGTAGTTGATAATCCACATCATTACGTTTAAATTGGATTTAGGGGAAGAAAAGAAGGAGAAGAGAAAAAATCGTATACCATAAAAACAATTCAAACACTTAGAAAACACACAAATTTTCTATTTAAACTAGAGCAAAATTTATAATTTTTCTTTTTTTTATACTTGCATTACGCCGTTCGTTTGTTATTGCATTAAATTTGTTAAGAAATTAAGATAATAAATAATTAACGATTATGAGTTTTACTTTAATAATTTAACACAAAAGTTAAAATGTTATTTGTTTTGTGGTGTAACTTTATTATTTATGTATGTGTTTGTGTGTGTTTATTTTTGGAAACATATCGAAGAAAAAGCGTACTACTACAACACATAGATTTTAATCGTTTTTATTAACGTCCGATAAAAAGAAATAAAAACATTTTGTTTGATTAGGATGAATGATGTTGAAAAGTATTTACTTTTTAATAAATTAAAAAAAAATAGTATGGCAAGTTATATTTTTTAATTAGCAAAAGATTAAAAAGGGTAAAAGAAAATAATATTAGATGGAAAATCGTATCAAAATTAAAACTCTTTTAAAATTTACTATTTAAATTAGATCTTTTTAAAAAGTTTTATTATTAGTGATTCAAAAAAAAAAAATCATTCTTTTTTGCAAATTAGCTATTTTTGTAACAAATTTTAACTTTTTGAAAATTTGAAATCAGTACTTTATGATTTCTTTAATCGGTACTTTTTTCCCAAGAAGTATTAATTTTTTTGCAAACTAACGAGTTTTATTGAAAATTGCGTTTTTCAACATATTTTAAAGGTAATATTTTTCTGCAAATTTCTTAGCTGCATAAGAACGCCCTTGTTGAAAACATTTTGACCTTTCATATATCCTTGATCGCAAGAAAATGCAAACAACAGATGAATGAACATACATTTTTATTTCGACTTCCCCCATCTAAAGTGACCTAGAATACTTCATTGGGGACAGTTGTATCTTGTAAAAACTAAATTAGAAACTTTTAACTTTAAACTTTCTATAACTAAATATAATTAATATATCAAAAGTAAAACTAAATAGTTCCAGTGAGCCGTCTGGCAGTAAGAAAAGTATTCTAGATCTTTTCTTAAGAATTTTATAAAAACATTTTCAAATCTAAATAAATGTATGTAAATTATTTTTTCTCATTTGTGTTTAAAGATTTGTCATCATCAAAAGCAATTATTAAGTTACATAACATATTTCACTGTAAAACAGTTATGAGGGAAATATTTGCAAATATAAATCAACCATTAAGGTACAAGTGAAGCATTGAAATATAAAGAGTAAAATAACTTACTATCAATCTAATGAACTAACA
>MINK01187740.1:24548-34898 GCA_001735545.1 Phormia regina
TTAACTTTTTGAAAATTTGAAATCAGTACTTTATGATTTTTTTTAATTGGTACTTTTTTCCCAAGAAGTATTAATTTTTTGCAAACTAACGAGTTTTGTTTGAAATTGCGTTTTTCAACATATTTTAAAGGTATAATTTTTCTGCAAAGCTGCATAAGAACTGGAAAAAACAAAAAACATCCTTGTTGAAAACATTTTGACCTTTCAGATATCCTTGGTCGCAAGAAAATGCAAACAACAGCAGACATTTTTATTTCGACTTCCCCCATCTAAAGTGACCTAGAATACTTCATTGGGGACAGATGTATCTTGTAAAAACTAAATTAGAAACTTTTAACTTTAAACTTTCTATAACTAAATATAAATAATATATCAAAAGTAAAACTAAATAGTTCCAGTGAGCCGTCTGGCAGTAAGAAAAGCATTCTAGATCTTTTCTTAAGAATTTTATAAAAACATTTTCAAATCTAAGCAAATGTATGTAAATTATTTTTTCTCATTTGTGTTTAAAGATTTGTCATCATCAAAAGCAATTATTAAGTTACATAACATATTTCACTGTAAAACAGTTATGAGGGAAATATTTGCAAATATAAATCAACCATTAAGATATAAGTGAAGCATTGAAATATAAAGAGTAAAATAACTTACTATCAATCTAATGAACTAACACTATATTTCTGTACTCAACTGTTACCCTAAACGAATCAAGTGGTTTCCATACGAGTATGCACATATTAAAACAAAAAACCACTAGTCAATTAAAATACAATTTCTATAAATTAATTATTTATCACATCTAACAAATAAAACAATTCAATTGAAAATAAAATAGAGGAAGATGTATGTGTTATAAAGGCAGCAAAAAAACACAGATCATTTGAGCAATTAGAGCGAACTACGACAGTTTCCAAACAAACACGAGACCACAAACAAATAAAGAATGAATAAATAAATAAAAATAATAAAAAATAGAAAAAGTAAATAATACCTGTGGCGTAATGAAGAATAAAAAATTAAATAAACAAATAAAGCGAAAAATTACTTTTTTTTACTTAAACTAACATTTGTGTGTTTTTTAATTATGTGACAACACAATACGGCAGCCGCCGAAGCAGCAAACTTACTCTTCCACCACCACCTCCTCCTTTTGTGGGTTTGTTTTTTTCTTAATTGCTGTAGCACACACTCCCTCCTCCTTCACTCCAAATACAATTTTTTTTTTACTTTTACTTTACTACTCGTTTTCAAATACAGAAATGATCAATAATTTAACTAATTGTTGGTTTAGAATTTTTTTATTTTACTTTGCTTTCGGTTCTTATTTTTTCGGAGACAACTTTTCATTCGCCAGCCAAGAAAACAAATAAAAATTGGAACTTCAGTCTTTTAGTCTCCAACAAGGGTTCGATGATTTTTATATTTTTGCAAGCAACAAAAAACATAAAAACTCACAAAGAATAACAAATGACAGCAACAATAATTTGTACAATAAATGACAAATGTTTTCTTTTTTAAACACCAGGGAGACGACGTACAGCAGAAGCAGCAGCAGTTGTAGTAGTAGTAGACATTAGCGGACAGCAGCAGTTATGGAACTTCAATGTCGTGCACTTCACCACCACACACAATGAACAAAATATTGTGAAAAAAATTTTCTGTAAGACGTAGTCGACGTTGTTTTAATTGTAATTATTTTCATTAAGTTTTCCTTATTTTAATTTCTTTTTACTATTATTTTTCACGTTTCCAACATTGTTATGAATCTATTTGTGTTCGATAACTTATGTTTTCTTATGAAATAATTGTATTTTTTGCAATATTTTTACACTTTTTTTGTAACTTTTCAGCAAGAAGAAAAACGAAAATATCGACCGAGTTATAAAAAAATATTATATCGATTGTCTTTTCGCGTCTGTCAAATTGAGAACGTAAAAGAAATGAAAATGACGTTATTAGATGTCACGTAATGTTATACCAAAAAAAAAATAGGAAAATGATGTTGCCAGATGATGGGTGAGTTTTTTGATTGGGGATTTATCAATTTAGTAATAAATCATAGCATAATTATACAGTACTCGCACATATACAAAAACAACAATCACTTATATTTTGTTTGTGTAAAACTACTGTACATAATGTCAAAATGCTATGATCATAAAATGAGGGAACGAAGTAGAGGAAAACTAATAACAATAAGTTTACATAGGAATACAAAAACAAATTGAAAATGTTGTAAAACTGCTGTTCTTTCTAATTATACTATATTAAATAAAAAAACATTATTTTTAAGCCATGATAAAACTGGACTATGTTGTCATTTTAAAGTCATGCTATGTCAAATGAAACATTGAAAATAAAAATAAATAATAAAATCAAATAAATAACAAAAATGTTTTGTTAATATTTGAGATATTTCATTTACTGTTTATAAAAATAAAATTAAGATGTATAAATGTCATTGAAGCAACAATTTTCAATATTTGGAATTTAGCACTGTGATGTGTCCAACATCATTTTTAATAACATTTTTTTTTTCAAAATCCGATAACTTCCAAACTATTTTTAGCAATAAAAGTAATATTAATGGTTAATAAATCAAAAATGGGAGCTAATTCGGAGAATATTTGTAATTTTTTTCACATTTTCGTATGTTTTATACTTGATTGAAATTTCAAGTTAATTTTAATTTGAAAGGGTTTTAATAATTGTAACTTGTTTTCATTTATTCTGCCATAACTTTAACTAGTTTAATGTACATAATGT
This sequence comes from Phormia regina, assembly GCA_001735545.1. Lineage (NCBI taxonomy): Eukaryota > Metazoa > Arthropoda > Insecta > Diptera > Calliphoridae > Phormia > Phormia regina. The sequence goes on from MINK01187740.1 coordinate 27,315, forward strand.
TTTAATATACTTAAAATAATAAAAAAAATCTTAATATATATCCAATTATTCAATAAAATATATCCATCTATAATAAAAATTTATAGATCATTTTATTTTTCTAGAAATACCTTTTAAAAAATCCACGTCAATGCGCCTGGTTGTATTTTTTATATTTCCACACATAAAATAAAAATTTAAATTGAACCAAATTTTTTAAGAACTGAACAAAAATTTTTTAGTTTCGCACACATTCGAAATCCAAAATATAGAATTCGAAAGTATTAAAAGTTCTGAATTTTTAGTACAAACTATAAATATACTCAAATTGAAATTTGAAAATTTTGGTACCAAAATTAAAATTATGTACGATGATCACTTGTTCATTATTAAATTAAAACATTTAATTAATTAAAACATTAATAGTAATAAAATAATGAAAACTACACTTCTTTCAAAATTTAAGATTTTGACTACAACTAAAAATAATGCAACCAAAAAGTGAAGGTTGGAGCTGTAGTTTAGATGAACGACTACAAGTTTTAAACATTATTCAAACTCCAATTTTAGTTATATTTTCCTGCTACAACTACTTGGAGTCTAGCTTTGCAAATGCAATTTTAAACACATTGTTCACATTTTGGTTAAACAAAATATGAAAAAAAAATTTATATAACAGGCAACAGTTAATACTGCGTTTTAATTAATCTTTTTAAAAATTCCTTTTGATTCACCTGACTCCCAAATATAACAACTCTGATTAAAGATACACAAGAAATGTCAAAAAAACGTAACGAAATTAAGAAAATTTGCGTTAAAAAAATAATATTAATTTATGAAAATTATAAAATTTTCTTATAGCACAATCTTCAAATTAGCAATAAATATTATACATTTTAACAAATTCAATAACTATCTTTACAATCCCTCACAACACAACAATATTAGTATTTAGTTGGTAGGTGGCTCAATATGACCAACCACATTGGAATTGTAAAGCTTTATTTATTTAAAATGTTAAATTAGTTGTAACAATTTTAACTATTTACTTTTTTATTATTGTTAAAATACTTCAAAATCATTTGAAAAACGTATAAAAAGTATCTCCTCCTATGCTTACCAAATTTCCTATTAAAGAATCTTGTGTTGGCCCCGTAGCCACCACAGATGCTTCCTTATTCGTTCGATGGTTTTCCATGCACAATTTTGTAAAAAAGTTTAATATTTTTATTAACTTACCTTTAAAGTAAAGTTTTAAGTTGATTATGTACACTTTTATTGAGATAAAACCACAACAATTAAATTTTTTCAACGTTTTAATAAAATTTTCGTAAGATTTTTTGAACAAAAAGCGACTTTTTTATATTTTTACAATGTGGGTATGTTCAGTGTACGTGAATTTTTGAAAACATGACAATTTCAGTGCAGAGTTGCATACTGAAGTACTAAAGTAGTAACAGTGATGAGAAGGTGTGAGAAATATTGTGATAATTGAAAAAAGGCAATTTAATAATTTTTATAGTTTTAATAATTTTCTTTAAATTTATAGTTATTTAGTATTGACTAAATCGCAAAAATTTTATATCTTGTTCGAAACTAATTTTTCCTTCTTAAATTTATTATATTTTTTAGAAAATTTATATACTTTCTTGCTTTTTTGACAAATTGTAATCAAAGTACTTTTAACAAATTGATTGTATATTTTTTTAATATTTAATCTTTTTAATCTTCGGTTGTTTTTTGGAACTATGAGCTTCAGAAAACATTGGAATGTAAAAAAAAATATTGTAGAAGACTCTAGCTTTAAATTTTGCACTCTTAGGAAGATAAGATATGACAAGAGTATATACATTCTTTAGATATGCTTTGAGTTGTATATATTGCATTTCGATTTTTGAACTTTTGGTTTAATATAACTTTGTATATTTCGTTATAAAAGTAATAAATATTAAATGGCGTTTATGAAGTCCACCTACAAATGCCACATATAATATATATCACACGATTAGAAATTCTTTCGAAATAGGCCAAAATATTTTTTTTACCGATATTCTTTATTATAGTGTTTCCATTATAGTTGCTTTCTCATGGTCGCTTAAAAACAACAACAATGAACTATGGAATATAACATCATGTTCAACTTTTATAAGGAACTATATAAGCTAGACGCTTCAAACTTAAAATGAAAATTCGCATTTTTTTTAATTTTTATATTAAAAAAAGTGAACTAAGTCGGTTCACTATTAACCGAGTTATAGACCAAAACATGTTATTACGATTTTTGTAGGTATTATTTGAGCTATGGACATGCACATATTTTTTTGGAAATTCGGTTTATATAGATTGAACCAAATATAATTCCATCTCATTTATAGTGAAGGGTATATAAGATTCGACACAGCCGAATATAGTGCTTTTATGTTATAAATCTTTTTGGATATATACTTATAAATTATGTTCAAACAAAACGGTCCTCCACTTACATTTAAGAGGACTTGGACCCACATTTGTGAACCAATGTGCTCTATAAGACTATAAGCGAAAACTAGAAAATAATAAGAAATGGCTATGTTCACCGTTCAGCCGGCAAACAGCTGATTTTGAGCCGCCGCCGTTAAAATCGTTCGGTCTCTGTTCCTCAATGTAAACACAATTTAATTAAATTATTGTGCCAACAATGCTATACCAGTTGTTTCAATATATTGGAACTTTAATTTTTATATGCCCAGCAATATTAGTTGTAATATCCTTAAGTTATAACAATGTATACGCCTTAAAACACTATACCAAAGAAAGAAAATTAGAATTAAGGTGAGTTGGCCAAGAAGATAATAAAGATAAAAAGCAATTTTTTAATTACTGTTTTTAGGGAGCAGGTACGTAGCATGTTTCAACATGCCTATGAAGGCTATTTACGTTATGCCTCTGATTATGATGAGCTCAGGCCTTTGACATGTGATGGTGTGGATACCTGGGGTAGTTATTCCTTGACCATGATTGATGCCTTAGATACTTTGGCAACCATGGGTAATTTTAGTGAATTTCGCCGTGTAGTTAAGTTATTGGAACAGAAAATGGATTTTGATAAAGATATTAATGTGTCGGTGTTTGAGACCAATATACGTATAGTAGGAGGCTTATTATCGGCACATCTGTTGTCCAAAAAAGCCAATCTAGATTTGGAGGAAGGGTGGCCTTGTCAGGTGGGTTTTTAATTGAAAATATAATTTGTTATTCTAATGATAATTATATTAATACATGTAGGGTCCTCTTTTACGCATGGCGGAGGATGTGGCCAAACGTTTATTGCCTGCATTTGATACCGCCACAGGCATGCCTTATGGCACTGTTAATTTACGTTATGGTGTACCTAAAGGTGAAACTTCTATAACTTGTACAGCAGGTGTCGGCACTTTACTGGTCGAATTCGGTACTCTTTCAAGATTAACAGGGAATCCAGTTTATGAAGAAGTAGCTTTAAATGCCATACATTCTTTATGGCAACGACGTTCTCCCATAGGTTTGTTTGGCAATCATATTGATGTACAAAGTGGCCGCTGGACAGCATTAGATTCGGGTATAGGTGCTGGCGTAGATTCGTTGTTTGAATATATGGTTAAAGCAGCCATTTTGTTGCAACGTCCAGAATTATTGGAAATGTTTCATTCAGCTCGTAGTTCAATTGACAAATACCTCCGTCATGATGATTGGTATGTGTGGGCTGGCATGAATAAAGGTCAAGTAACATTACCGGTTTTTCAATCTTTGGAGGCTTTTTGGCCGGGAGTTTTAAGTTTAATTGGCGACAAACAAGCAGCCATCAAAACTATAGCTAATTATGCCAGTGTTTGGCGTAAGTATGGTTTCTTGCCGGAATTTTATAATATACCCACAGGAGAGGCTTCAGCAAATCGTGAAAGTTATCCTTTAAGACCAGAATTAGTGGAATCGGCAATGTATCTTTATCGAGCTACACGCAATGAATTTTTACTGGAAGTGGGAGAAAGTATGTTGAAGACCATAGAGCACAGTGCAAAAACTAGATGTGGTTATGCTACGGTAAATTCACTTTCTAAAAATTGTTTTCAATATCTTAAAAAAATTGTATTTCGTTTTATTTTAGATACGCAATGTTGTTACTCATGAGAAGGAAAATCGCATGGAATCATTTTTCTTGGCAGAAACTACTAAATATTTGTATTTACTTTTTGACGATGACAATTTTTTGCATAATGATGCTGCCAAAGGAAATATTATTAAAACTTCTGATGGTGGAGAATGTATTATAGATGCTGGACCTTATATTTTTAATACCGAAGCTCATCCCATTGATATGTCTGCCCTACATTGTTGCTACGATCATAAAGTTAATTTATTTGAAGGCTTAGATCTTTCAGTATACAGTGATTCTACTTTACTTAAACAAGAACGTGAATTAATTATTCTACAACAAAATGAAGCTTTAGAAGAGTGTAAAGCAAAATCTCCTAACACACAAAAAGATCAAAGCAAAAGAATAGTTCCTCCAGCTAAAGCGGCAGCAAGTCCTAGCATAGCAGTCGATATAGAGGTGTTCGATGATAATAATAAACCAGCTGGTGATATTTTAGTAGAAAATTTTGAACGTATTAAAAATGATATACCGCCAATGATAAAAGAACCTAAAAAATCTCGTGAGAATCGCAATCAATTAACCGTTACTGATTTACAAGAGTTCTTTGCTCAAAAAAGAGAAAACTTTAAAAGTCCCGCCGAAGCAATGGACTTTACTGTAAGCTTTTTGAAAAACTTTACTTTAGATCCTGCCTTTATATCAGGTTTACAAATATTTGAGAAAAATATCAGCAATTTGCTGGGTTCCGCAACACAAAAGGAATTTGAGGGGTCCACTAAATCTCTGTGGAATCTTTACTGTTTACAACAGGAATATCGTGTAAATGTTAAGCTTCTAATGGGTTTAAATTTACACAGTTTCGATGAAAATAATCGTCAGATGTTACATAAAACTCTCTTAGTACTTAATGGTGATGAAAGTGATGCTTCCAATGAATTTATATGGCAAAAAGTAAATGAATTACATCAAGAATATACTCTAGCTTTAGTGAATGTTACAGAAATGCAAACTTTTCTGCTAAACATACTAATCAATGGCACCAATGAAAAACAAAGAAATTTTAAACCTCTCCTGGAAAATGATGAAATTTTAGCACTTCCTTTGGAAACTTACAGTAAACCTCAGCAATTGAAATTATTTGCCCAAGCTAGACGAGTAGTTGAATTTAAAAAACGCATGATAGATACTTTCGATAAATTACAAACTCTAATGGTAGAAAGTGGTAAACAACAAGAAAAAGCCAATTCTGCTTCGCACACAGACAATAAAAATCCCAGTGAAAATGATGATTTAATTGTGGCTAAACCTTCGGTTAATAAAACCTCACCTAGCTACAAAGCCAACAAAGATTCATTTAATCATTCGCTTACTAATCTTACAAACGATACTCAATTAAATTCCACTCTACAAACGCAAGAGAATAATAATTCTTATGACTCGGTATGGTCTCAACTCGTTCATACAATATTGCGTAAAACAACACCTCAGAAACTTAAATTTGATGCCAATGATCTGTTACAAAAAACTCGCAAATCTTTACAAAAATTAACTGCTGACATTCCAGTTCATTATAATGTTCTAACATGTCCTCGCCCTAAATTTATTGAACGTTTTGCTTATCGTTATTATTATCCTTAAAGTTTGTAAGAATTAAATAAGAAAAATACTTACAACGAAATCAAAAAAATATATATATTTGTATATAATATTAAATTATATAAAAAGAACTAATGGTGATTGTTTTTTGTTGGCTTATTATATTTTGTAACAAAGCATAGAAATGAAAACTACATATGGTATTTTTTACCAGGAGTAAATTAACGAACTGTAAATAATCTACAATAATATAATAATGATTATCTAGTATTTTTTACTTAAAAGGAATGTCAGGCAATAAAATTTCATTTTATGTTAACTAAATTATAACTTTTCTGCTATTTTAAAAATCCTAAAGCAGGGGTTCTCACATGGTCTTGCTTTGCGACCCACTTTTGTCATTGTGTAGGAAGCGCAACCCACTGCAACTTTGACTAGTTGAAACGTTATGATGGACAAAAGGGCGAAAAAGATAGTTCCATATAAGCATGAATACTGATGAAAATTATTCTAATACAAAGAAAAAAATATTTTCTAAAAAATTTCAATTAAACTATTAATCAAAATTTTATAGCCATTTAAAATATTTTTCTAATTAAAAAAAGACTAAAAATCAAAGTATTACAACAAATTAAATTCAAATTATACACAGAATATTCTTCATATTTTATTTTAATTTGGAACTCAACCTATGAGCAAAATTGTATATTCAATTATTATCATTTTAATTTATAATTGATTAACTTATTCATTGATACAATTAAAAAAATAAAAAAGTAAAATAAAAATATATTGTCCAGAGAGTTCTTGATAGTCTACAAGTGGTGATTAAGGACCACATGTTTTTTATCTCATTTACCGAATGGGGTGAGAATGCCCTCGCAAGCGAGTGCCTCGTCCAAAGACGATGCATTTACTGAGCTTTCATCCGCCATTTCGTTACCTCGTATATACCTGAGCCAGTGCCAGTATCTGTCTTAGAACCATCGGTGAATACTGACATTGCATGATTCAGAGTGAATATTTAAGACATCAATTATATATTATTATTATTATTATTTTTTTTGAGATGAATCTGGTACTTTTTCGTTTAAGCAAAATTATTTTTTATAGTCCGCAAAATTCTCTACGAAATAAAAATTTGGTATTCTTATCATTGAGAAGTCGCATCTTTCTAGCATATTTTAACTATCTTGTTCCATATGATGTTATTCGATGGTTAATTTAGTGAATTGTAGATGGTGAATCGTTATTTTCATTACATTGTTTCATTCGACAGCTCCACTTTCTCATTTGATTTTTGAATAAAAATTTATGTTGAAGAAATTGATTTTTTGAAATTTTGTTGTTCATCAACAAATTAATTGTTTATTATAAAATTAATATTTCAAAAAATAGTTTTTTCTTTTGCTTCAAAATTAAATGTTCATCTAAAAATAATTTTTCATCATAAAGTCGAGTTTTTCACCATAAATTTAATTATTTACAACAAAATCGAATTATGAATCAAAAAACGAATTATTGACCACAAAATGCATTATTCATACAAAATTAATTTTTCTCCACAATATTATTTTTTTACCACCAAATTTATTTTTCACAATAAATTTATTTTTTATCATTAAACCTATTTCATAAAGTAGACTTGTTATCATAAAATATTTTTTTTTTCTCTGCGCAAAAGATATTTTTTCACCATAAACTATCTTTTAACACAAATATTTTTCCACCTTTTTCACAACAAAAATGATTTTTTATCTTAAATTAGTTCGTTACAAAATTATTTTTTTCCTCAAAATTTTTTTTCCCCTCAAATTTAATTTTTCACCACAAAATTAATTTTTCACCACAAAATTAATTTTTCACCACAAAATTAATTTTTCACCACAAAATTA
>MINK01187741.1:237-20237 GCA_001735545.1 Phormia regina
TAACTGGCTAATTGGTAGAAATTCTAAATTAAGTCTGGACTGCAAACTGTTGATCTATACTTCATATTACTTATGTAGACAATTAATATGTGGGTTTTTTTATTTTATTAATGTTATATATTACACCATGTCAAGAATGTAATATTAAAAATATGAATAGATACAAGTTGTAAAATATTGAAATATTTTATTTTTTTACTTAATTTAAAACTTTGACAATAATGTAAATAATTACATTCGACATTATATTATTAAATGCAATGTAAACAATTAAAATAAACACTTTATTAAAAAAAATATAAAATTTTACACAATGTAAATGATACAATAATATAAGAAATTATGTAGAAATTAATTTATAGGATCAAAATTTTTAAAATTTACTTTATGTCAAAAATGTAAACAATGTTTTATTCCACATATTTCATAATGTTACATAATGTAGAAAAATCAAATATATTTTTTTAAATACAATTTTACAATATTTAGATTTATTATTTTTATTATTTTACGTAAAGTAAACAAGTTTTTTATATACTTGTTTACTTTACGTAAAATAATAAAAATTATAAATGTAAATATTGCAAAATTGTATTTAAAAAAGAATTTGATTTTTTACATTATGTAAAATAATGAAATATGCGGAAAATTACATTGTTTACATTTATAATATAAAGTAAAATTGTGCAGGGTTTATTAGTAAAACTAAAATTTAACCCTATGTAAACTATGTAAATTAATTAATATTACTTTACATAATATAAAAAACAAATAATTTGCTTTAATTGGTATTAAAAGTTTGATATTTTTTATATTTGACATTTGGTCAAAAATGTAAATAATTAAATATTTGTTAATTTACATAATGCTAAATAAAAAACTAACTTTTTAGGAATAAAAATTATGTTTCTTCTATTTTACTTGGTGTCAACAATGTAAACAATTTAATATTCGATATATATTATAATTTTACATAATGTAAAGAAGTAAAATATATATTGTATTGAAAAAATATAAAGTTTTACTCTATGTCAACAATGTAATTTAATTAATATTATGTAAAAAATATATAAATTGCTTTAATTCTTTAAACAGATGTTAAAATTCTCTGAATACTTAAATTTGACATTTTGTCAAAAATGTAAATAATTAAATATTTAGTTATTAAAATAAAATATATTTTTTTATTTCTTAAATTTTACTTTATGTCAACAATGTAAAAAATTCAATATTACGCATATTTTATTATTTTACATTAGGTAAACAAGTAAAATAATTATTGTATTAAAAATACACAATGTAAATTATGAAATATTATTTTACAAAATGTAAAAATTAAATAAATTGCTTTAATTCATTAAACAGATGTTATAATTCATTTATTACTTAAATTTAACATTTTGTCAAAAATGTAAATAATTAAATATTTCATAATTTACATAAGGTAAAACCAAAAATTAATGCATTAGGAAAAATATACATTATTTTTGTTTTATTTTTTTAATTTTTACTTTTTGTCAAAAATGTAAACAATGCAATATAAAGCATATTTTATTATTTTACATGAAGTAAACAAATAAAGTATATTTTTTATTAAAAAATACAAAATTTTACACTATATCAACAATGTAAATTTTGCCATATTATTATTTATTTAAATTTAAAAAAACAAAAGAATTTTCATAATTCAGTTATTTATTTAATTTTATATTTTGTCAAAAATGTAAAAAAATTAAATATTTCATAATTTTCTAATTTACACAATGTAAAATAGAAAATTAACTTTTAAGGGAAAAATATAAGCTTTTTTTCATTTCTTAAATTTTACTTTATGTCAAAAATATAAATAAATGCAATATTTCCCACTATGTCAGCAATGTAAATTAATCAATATTATTTTACATAATGTAAAAAATAAATAAATTGTTGTAATTTGTTAAATAGATATTAAAATATGGTTATATGTTAAATTTTACATACATGTCAAGAATGTAAATAATTATATATTTCATAATTTACATAATACAAAATCCAAAAATTTTGTCGGATGTAGGTAAAATTTTATGTAAATAATTATATATTTAATAATTTACATAATGCAAAATCCAAAAATTTTGTCGGATGTAGGTAAAATTTTTATTTTTTTTTATTTTTGTTTTTTTACTTTGTGTCAAGAATGTAAACAATGCAATATTCCTCATATTTGATTATTTTTCATAATATAAAGAAATAAAATATATATTTCTGTAAAAAAATAAAAATTTTACACTATGTCAACAATGTAAAATTCAGTATATAAAAAAAATGAAGAAATTTTTATTTATTTTTTGTAAGTTTTTAAATAAAAAATTAAGTTTTTTATATATTTTAATATAATATTTTTTTATAAATAAAAGTATTGTTTTACTTTACACTGTGCTAAAAATGTTAACGTTGTTAACGTTATGTATATAATATTTACATGAAGTAAATAATGTAAAAAATCAAATATTATCTACATTTTGTAATTTAATTTCTAATGTAAATAATTGAAATAAATAATTGAATAAAATTTTTTCTAAATTTTACACTATGTAAAAAATGTAAAAAATTTAATATTACTTTACATTGTGTCAAAAATTTCATTTTTTATGGATTAAATTTTCGTTACTGATTTTTTTTATTATTTTTTTATGTACGATCAATTTTGTATTCATTTTTTTATATAAAAATTCACTTAAAAAATTGAATCATGTTAAAAATTCATTTTTATTTAATTAATAACTTTCTTACAAGAACTATAATTTAAAACCAAAAATTAAAGAAATTTCCTCTAAAATTCCCTAAAATAAAATTAAATTTATCTTCTTATTTATTTTCCAAAATTCCCTTCCATAAAAATTCCCCACAAAAAAAAGAAACACACACTTAAATAATTTTTTATTATTTTCATTATTCTACTATTAAACTTTCTTCAAAATCATAAATAAAGATTTTTGTCTCATAAAAACCAAAATTCTTTAACGAAAATTTAATCAACATATTTTTACAACATGTTTAGAATATTAATTAGGAAATTCACATAACACAAACACACATAGACACATGACAATAATCCAAATAGACGAAAAAAAACAATTCAATAATTTTTGTGGAAATGTCCACAATAACTTCTCTGAACATATAGAAATGAATTGATGAATGAATAAAAGTAAAAGACTAAAGAAAATAATATTAATATAGAGATAGAAGTAACAACTTCTAAATAAAAATACTTAATAAAAAATAGTAAATGTTTTGTATTACAAAGAAAGAGACAAAAAAAAATGAATTATAAACTAAAAACCATGACAACTAATAAAAATAACAACAATAGAGAATATCAGCAAAATCAACCATCAACAACAGTAATAACAACAAAAATAAAAAACACTAAGAATAAACATTGTATCTATTTATATGTTTGTAGTATTTACAAACAAATGACTAAACGACTGACCGACCGCCACCCCGCCTGTCCCTATGACTGTCATATCAATGTTGGCACATGTGTAGATTTGTTAGAGACATTTAAAGAATGTTAAATCACAAGGGGGTCTTCATCTTGGTCTCTGTCTTTTGGAAATTATCATTATCATCATCATCAGCAAATAATATATATTTTTTGTTGTTGTTAAATCTTTGTGCTCGATTTACCTTCCCTTTACTTAGCTTCCCTGTATGAGTTGAGATGTTGTTGTCATAGGTAGTGAAGAGACAAAAGCAGCAAAAATAATTTTATCCATGAGCAGCAGAAGCAGCAGTAAGCGCAGCACATGTTTTAAAATATGTATGATAAAATTGGCTAAAGAGTATTGAAATCGGAGATGTTAATTTGGAATTAACTAAAATATGATTTGGTAAATCAAAAATTATTAAAATATGTTTAAATTTAATCATATTTTGATTAAAAATTATAATAACAAGATATTAAAAAGTAATGTAACATTATTGTATTTTGTAAGTATTATAATATGATTAAATGTTATCAAAATATATTAAAATACTTTAAAAATATATAATAAAAAGTATTATAATATTATAAAAGTATTATAATATAAAAATTTGGAAGACTTCTCTGATTAAAATGATACCAAAGCCAGGAAAGGATTCTACAATAGTATCTTCTTATAGACCCATTAGTTTACTCTCTTGCTTGTCAAAGCTGTTCGAAAAAGNCGTTATTTCATAGAAATTCTAACATTCTTGACGAGGAATATCGTCTCCCAATTCACAGTTTGGTTTCCGTGAAAAACACGGAACTACTAGAACAAGTGAATCGTTAACTGGAGAGATAAGAAATGTTTTTGAATTAAAAAAGTATTGTCTAGCTATATTAGATTGTGCTTAGCAATTCGAGAAAGTTTGCACAAAGGGGCCTATCTATAAAAATTAAATGTTTTTATCTACACCATGTACCCACAAATTGTTCGAAAGTCCTATCTAAACTGGACCGTTATATAGGGATAAAGTATAATGGACTTTGTGAAGACAATTTGATAATAAAAGCCGGTGTTTCACAGAGAAAGTGTTCTTGGACTACCCTATATTTAATCTACACATCTGATGTGATGAACTGACTATTTCACATTTGTGATGATTACTCATACTCAGTTCTCATGTTTAGACCACAAAAATAGCATCTTGTCAACTAGAGATATTTATCTCCGACGTGGTTGAGAGGACATTGGTGTGAAAAAATGGCGTATCCGCGTTATATGAAGTGAAAGTAACGCATGTTACATTCACCCTGAGAACGAGAAATTCGTCCTCCAGTTACACTTAACTGATATAAAACCAACCCCAGTCAGACCATGTTACATACTCTTGTATTCACTTAGATAGGCGACTTACTTGGCGTCGTCATATAGAAGCCAAGAGACTTCATATGAAGTAAAAAGCTTCTAGTCTTCACTGGTTAATTAACAGTCATTTAAAACTAAGCCCTGACAATAAAGTCATCCTGTATAAAACCGTTTTAAAGCCAATTTGGACATACGGCATCCAACTATGGGGAACAGCCAGTAATACAAGCATTGATATTATACAGAGGTCCCATTTAGAGGTACCATTCGTAAGAGACGAGTATAGGAAGCTCAGAGAAAAATACATTCTTGAACTAGAGACTCACCCTGACCAACTCTTAAGATCTCTTGCTGAAGTTCAGTCAGCTTCAAGGCTTCGCAGAGCCCACTTTCCACCCCGTTAATAGTAGGACCATGGAATAACCAATGATCTCGATAGAGATTGAATAGGATTTAATATTTAGTTTTTAAGATTTTAAATACATATTCTGAGGTCTAAAATAAGACTGATTCAATATACAAATAAAACGTAAAAAAATATTATAATAAAAAAGTTAGGAATAAAAATTATGATATATTTCATTTAATAAGTATTATAATATGATTAAATATTATCAAATTATATTAAAATACTTTAAAAATATAATAACATGATTTAGTTCTATCATATTATAATAAAAAAATAAATTAAAAATAAAAATCATGATATATTGTATTTAATATGATCAAATATTATCAAATTATATTAAAATTTTTTTAAAAATATAAAAACAAGTTTTAGTTCTCTTATATTATAGTAAAAAATTTAAAGAATAAAAATCATGTATATTGCAATCGATAAATATTATAATATGATTAAATTTTTATCAAATTATATTAAAATAGTATAAAAATATGATTCGATTTTATTATATTATGTTAAATACATAGTAAATTACGAAAAATATAAAATTTATATTTTTTTCACTACAATAAACTTCCAGCATCTTTTACCTCTTGTGAGGGAAAACCCTTTTGAAAACCGAAAAGTCTTAAATGCTCATCAACTGTTTACTAAAGGTAATTTAAGTAACCAGCACAACAACAAAAGGTAAATAACTAAAACAAAAACAAAGGAACTGGAAAAAATATGTATCGAAAATAATTTTTGTATTTGTTTATGAGTTTACAAGTGATTGCTAACTGAGAGACGGCTGCATATTGCAGATGCTGTTTTATGGATTTTTTTCTGGTTTTAGCAATATTTACACACACACTCATAAGCAAGGAAAACTCTTAGTTGTAATAATATTTCTGGTAAGTACCTCTGTTAGCCAAATTGATACATAGAGTGTATTTAAATGGTATAGCCGGTTTTTTTTTGTTGATGCTGGATTTTAAAATATGTTTTTTTTTTCTATACTTTTTTGACTGACATTTAAGTGGGCAGGATATGGACGACGATGACGACAGCCATAATAACAACAACAACTAAAATTATTTAAACAAAAAGACAGGTGGGTTTTAGACAAGAACAAAATTAACACAAATACACAAATTGTGCAAAATATATAATTCTTAAGTACCTCGACCATAAAAAAGGATAATATACAACAGGTACTTACACTAGTTTTTAATAAAGAACTTAGCTTAGGATTAGTTAGGCCAGTAAAGATTAAAATAATTATTTTACTAAGAGTAGCAAAGATTATGCAAAATTTTTAATTTAGTGCGAAAAAGTAATTAAAATTTAAATGAAAGTAAGAAATGAGGATTGGTAGAAATGTGTTACGGATGATGTGTAATTGTACCATAGAAAATGTGATTTGGTAACACCATAAAGAGCTAGATAAAAAGATAAATTAACATTTGCAGTTTGCTAATGGTCCTTCGAACTGGATTCTGGTTAACAATACTACAACAACATCTCAATCATTCGGCATTAACGATCATAATCATTCTGTAAGCTGTCTATAACTCCAGAATGTGCAAATTTTGTTCCTCAAAATTTTGATAGAGAAAGGAAATGGAATTTACGAATGAAATACTTAATTTTATTTGGAACTTGTGATACTAAATAAAGAGTGCGTTCGAAAAAACCAATAACTTAAAAATGGTTGATCTTAGAGTTTTCATTTCCATTTTATTTAATTAAAAATTAATTACAGATTACAGAAAAATATAACTTTTATAGTTCTTCACAACTCTTAATGAACTGTTGACCATTTTTGGAAACACTTCCGTTAGGGATTTTATAGTTGCTTCAGTAACTTATTTGTAACCGTGTGCATATATTCTATTAAAATCTTCATTATTTTGAAACAACTTTTTTGTGCTCTTCAATTTATTTTTCCTAAGATATCTCTCCATTGGTCTAAGCAATGGAAATTATGAAATTTGATCTCTCCTGATACAAGATCTACGTTATTGCTTTGGTACCACTCTAAAGCTTTCTTACCGTACTGATATAATATCAAATTGGTCCAAAAATATGTGGACACTTTGTTCTTTCTTACGAAAAGAAGAAAACTCTTTTGCAAAAATTCATTGATGCATATTTATATATCCGAATGTAATAAATGATTTTCCTGTTTTGCCGCAACTTCAAAAAACTTGTTTTTCCAGGAAATTTGTAAGGAATTTTTTCTGCTTTTAGTCCTAAACTTGTTCTTAACATTGCCTCGTAAATTAACAAAAAAATTTTGAAGCATAAGCTGCGAAAATTCTGCAAGCACATGCGTTTCTTCGTCACTTATACAACTTGAGTATTTTTGTATAAAATTTGGTTTTAATTTACATGCCCTTTACTTGGCTTCTAAATTTTTTGCAACATTCCTGTTTGAAACTTTTTGGACTTTATATGTTTTGAACTCTGTATTAGCTTTAAATATTCGCAACAAATATTCGAAGCACTGAGATAACTGAGCTGCATTTCGACCATATGTGGTTGGAGCTTCCTTCAATATCCTTTCAATTTTCTGGCCTTCCCAATACCTTGTGGTGCTTTATTTCCCTCAATGGCCGTATTCTTCTGATACTATTTAATAACATTATACAAATTTTGACGACAGAAATTGAAATCTGTGACTAGTTATTTGTAAAACCTCTTTGGATTTTTTAATAATTTATAGCACAAAATAGATTTTCGTTACTCATTTTGATGAAAATCACAACAAGTGAACAAGTTTGTTATTAAAAATAATAATTGATTGGATTAGCTTATTTCTGTTCAAAGATTTACGTACAGTTCTGTTTCTGTTCTTCAAACATCACCAGAGTAAGATGATCGCCTTACATTTGACACTTATTCTTAAACTTGCTTTGAAACATATATGTTCTCAGTTGAAATAATAAATTCCAAATAAAATGTTCGCCTCATCGAAAAAATATTAAAATAAGAATAAATCAATAACAAAATGTATATACGTACTTCGGTACTGAACATTTTTTATATTTAAAGTACTTCACGCAGAAGTTAGACGTACTGATTTGGCTCCTTTTCAAATAAATGTATGTACTTTACCCCAACTGCCAGTTGCAGCAAAAGTTTGTAATTGAGCCTTAAATCAGCTGATCATTTGTTTTGATTTTTTAAACTGGAAAACTCAATATAAAATAATAACTTTATGTGCTCCGTCTCTCTATCTCTCCCTGTAATTTGTTTCTGCAGTGTTGACAAAACGGCGGTTTTCCCACTAGATTTGGCGATATTTCTTTTTTGAACTTAGTAGGTACTCTCCATTAGAAATTACTAAGTGGTTTTTCTGCCTGCAATACTGTTACATTGCTGTTTCTAGCGACCTTTGACATAATTGGAAATACAAGAGGATTAAAATAGAAAGAAGAAATTTCAAAGACATATTTTATCAAGTAAATAAATATACAAAAGTTTCTATGGGTTTTCAATATTTTTTTTTTTTTTTTTTGTGAATTTTAAATCACCTCAATATTATGTGGAAAATGTAACAAACTCTGGATTTAAGTTGTTGTGTTATTCGATTCAAAAGAAAGTCATTTAGAATGATTTTCACTTCAAATCCATATATACAACATTTGAAATTTATTGATATGGAAAAAAAATATTTTACCTGCACATAAGTTATTTATAGTAAATTTAATTATAAAAAATATATTGTATGAAATACTTTGCAAAGAAAGCACTGCATTCTAAATTTGTTTATAACTTTTAAATTTCGTTCAAGTTTTTAGAAAGAAAATTTCAAAGAAATTTATATTTATTTTTAACACGTTTATAACTTAAAAACTAATAAATTTATTAGTTTTTTTTAATAGAAATATTTTAGCTGCAAATATTAGCGATTTTATTTAAAATGTATACCTATTTTATCAGGTATTCTAGAACAATCAGCTGGGACATAATATCAAACTTTTGGCAATACTGTTTATAAAAACTCCATATATAAAATTTGTATAAAAAAATCTCCTCCGAATCGGCCTTGATAGTACTGCTGCAAATCTTTTACTAAATAACTTTGAGTCTACATTAGACAAATTTTTATCAAGACAAACGTGTAAAAATTATCATGATAATTTGTCAGTATTATTGCAGTGATGAAAGAAAATTGTCAGTGCTCGAGCTCTGACAACTATGTCTTGATAATGGTTGGTAAAAGATGCCATCTTTATTGTTGTTGGTATTTTTTACATGGTTTATTATGATATACCTTTTCCGCAATAATTGACGGATATAAAGAATTATCTGCAACTAAAACAAAATTTTGATGATTGTCTCGATAAAAATTTCCCCAATGTAGACTCAAATTAATGGGCTAAAATCGAATAACTCAGTTAGAAATATTCTATTGATCAAGCTAGATCATATCGATTCATAATAGAGACATTTTTTGCATTTAAATTACTTGTATGTATGTATTTCTCTACCGACGTTTTATTAATTTGTGAACAAGAAAAAGGCTAGTGTAGACGGTACGTTACGGCTATTATTCACATTATTCTTCAGTGTATTACAATGGAACCAAAGAGATTCTAAGTGAGCTATCCAAAATAAATTTGAGGACTAACAGTGGTGTAATCGATTAGAGAGTAATATTCTTCAATTTTTACCTAAAATTGCTCGTATATTATATTGCTAAATAATGGTCTATAAAGAGAATTTTCAACGAAAATATGACAAAACGAGTTCCTAAGCTAAAATTAACTGTAACGATTAAAATATATTTAATTATGTTATAACAATTCGAAGCCCAAATTATAATAATTGTATGACACTAAACTTTTGAAGCCAAGGAAAAGCTACAACAAATTAGCTTTTTTTGATTTGAAGTATTTTGAAGTTAGAGAGAAATGTCTCAAGTGGATCTGGCTATCAATAGTGAGATTCAATTATTTTTTAAGTATTATAATATGAAATTAAAAAAAAAAAAAAAAACTTTATTAAAAATTTTTGCTTTTATTTGAATAACATTCAATAATATTAGCACCTGTAACTTTCAAATTATAAATATCAACCCTCGTATTTGACATTTCTACAATATTCTATAATATTAAGTCCTTTAACTTTCATGCTATAAATAGCAACCCTCGTATTTGACATTTAAAATAATATTATAATCCTTTATCTAGGGACATAATTATCTTACACTCTATTTTAAATTTTATTTATTTTTTTAATTTTTTTTAAATTACAAAAAAAGAAAAAACATTATTTTTATTGTTGTTGATTTTGTAACCTTGTCACCAATGTGCCAATTTATAAAATTTTATTGTTTTTATTATTTTTTTCTATATGTATCACATTTTGTTGCAACATTCGTTTCTCTAAAGTCTTCTGCCACTTTTTTCTTGTTTTTATTTTTTTATTTTATTTGCTGCACTAACGAAAGACGATGACAACCTTGAGTAGTTTTTTGCAAATAATTTTTGTTGTTTTTCTGTTTATTTGGTAATTTTTACTATTTAAAGTTGTTGCTTTAAGTATAAAGATACTTTGTCAGAATATTTAAAAGAAATAGTTATTTTTTGTCTAATTTGTTATTAATTTAAACACACAATTAAAATTTTAGGAAAATTAATAATTTCTTAAGAATTTTATCAATTATTTTCTGCTTAAAAATAAATTTATTAAAATATTAATAAATTTAACTCAATGGTGGTGGTTTATTTTTTATAGCTTTGTTGTCTAATATAAATTTCTTGAGAACTTTCTTTTGGCATTTGAAATTTCTGTGAACTTTTTGACCTTTGCTTTTAAATTTTTATTAAAATAAAAACACTACATTATTTTCCTGTAATGTATATTATTAACTTTTTACAATATTTTTTTTTATTATTAATAATAACACTTTCTTTTCTTTATTTAAACTAAGTTTTTCTTTAATATTTTATTTGCACCACCTTTTCTTTAATATTGTTGTTATTGTTATTTACCACCCCATTTGGTTGTGTTTGTTGTATTAAGTTGCCATTAAAGCAAAAACAACAATTGTACACATAGCAAAAGCAAAAACTAAAACGACAAAAACAAAATAACAGTGTACGATGACGAATGTTTTTCTTTCTTGTTTTTGTTCTAGCTAGAGTAGACTAGTCTCTCTAAACAATGACGTCACTTTGTTGTTTTTTTCTTGTATTTTGACAAATTTTCTAAAGATAATTTTGCACTTTATTATTTGTTTAATAAAATCACACAATTTTTATTTTGATAACATTTAATTAATTTTTAAGATTTTTATTATTTTCGTACTTTTTATTATTTGTATAAATTTTTTTTCTATCATTTCTTTGCTTAAAGAAGAAGACACTGATGTGACTGACACTTTTGCACAAACCTTTGTAAAAACCACGTTTAAAATTAATAAGTTAGAGCGAGAGCACAATACCGTATGAATGTGTGTAGAGTACGGGCCAAAATAACAAAAAACAGTAATATTTATTGTTGTTGTTTTGTTATTTTTTTCACTAAATTTACTTGTTTTTATTTATTGGAGAAAACCGCTTTATCCGCTTTTACAACTCGACGACAACCGCTTCGTTTGCTTGCTCATAATTTACTGAATGAGCAAAAAGAAGATAGCAGATTTTATTTTTATTATTACAGTGCTGCCGACTAGATACATAAAAATATTGTATTTAGAAAAAGATACAAAAATCGCTGGAAATGTAAACAAACGCAAGAATATTTGTAGGAAACAGTTGAGAATTAATGGGAATAATATAAAAATGTAAATTTTATAGTTTTATGTATTATTTTTAAGTTTTTATAGTACTTTTTGAAGCTATAAAAATATATGCTTGAAAAATATATCCCTAGGAAATATATGTACATATTTCTGTTATTTAAAAATTCGGTTACAAAGAAAAATTATTTTAAGTAAGACGCTTTTGGACATACCAGCCATGAAAATTTTCAATATTTAAAAAATGTATCAAATGAATTTTTATTGAAAATTATTTACGTTTTTTTTTTTTTTTTTATTAGTCCCAGTGTTTCCAAAGGATATATTTAAAAATATTTNNTTTTTTTTTTTTTTTTAAATTTTGATTTTTTTTTTTTTTTTTTTGTGAAATTTAGATTTTTTGGTAAAATTTTCTATTTTAGTGATATTTTGAATTTTTGTGAAATTATAAATTTTTTGTGAAATTTTGGAGTTTTTGTGTTACAGTCAATTATTGGTGAAATTTTGGATTTTTTATTTAATGTCAAATATTTCGTGAAATTTTTGATTTTTGGTGAATATTAGGAATATTTGTATTAAAATTGGATGCTTGGTGAATATTAGAAACATTCACGTTAAAGTTCCATAATTTGGTGAAACATAAATTTCTTTTCGCAGAAAATTCATGAATTTGACATTCTGTTGTCATGGAAAAGAAGTTCTTAGTGGTGAAAGTAGAAAATACTTCCCTTTAAACTATGTTTATAAAATTAATAAAATTCTTTAACAAAAATTCCGCTTTAGCCTTTATTAACCTTTTTCCGCTTAGCAGGGGCTCACACACGGCAAGAATTGCTGTGATTGAACCCCGACTTACAATTTACTTGTTTTCCATTTTTTAGAAGTAATTATTAAGAACTTTTTTTCAAAATGAAATACAAAAGAAGACATATGTCAGATTAAAAATCTGAAAAGAAAACGCTATAAAATTTTAATACATCTACAAAAACAACAATTCCTTGTATTTTGTTAGTGTAAAACTACCGCGCACAATATGCTATGAACAGAAAATGAGAGAATAAAAGAGAGGAAAACTAAAATACTCACGAAAAAATGTTGCATGGGAATACAAAAACAATTTGATAGTAAGGCGAGGTGTGTCAATGAAAAAATTTGTAAAACAGCTGTTCTTACGAGTATACTTTCTAATTATACTATGGGTAAGACAGTTCTTAAAAGTCGATAATTTTTATATTAAAAAATTAAACATCTGGTAGCATTAAAATTTAATATCCCGTAATCTGTTACCATTGAATGATTAAACAGTTTACCAAGTAGTATGTTAAATTGTTATATTGAACGTTATTACCTGTGGGGGTTTGCCGTACTTAATATATGAACTGTTGTATCATAACATATATGAAAATTATTACATTTTGTTCATTATCATTATTTACTGTGTATTGACTGTGTTATCTGCATGCGGTTGTTGATTTTACTAAATATTGTAGCTGAGTGTTATTTGTTTATGCTAATAATTACACAGTGGTACAAAAATATTCATAATAATGAATTTGGCATGTAAAGTACGTTCTCCGCTATTAGTAAAAGGAATGATTATTATTTTACAGAATGGTAGTGTCTATATATTAGGATTAAATAGTTCAAAAATGGGGAAAATTTTTACTTTTATTTTTATGTTTACAGTTCCTTAGGTAAAAAATACTTTTTTGAATTTTTGAGATATTTTTAGGAAATTTTGATGTCCGTTTATCTATCCACCCTTCCACCTGTTTGTTAATTTTTGCAAATAAAAAAATCAAAATTCCAAATCGTTTGTTTTTGTACTCAATAAAGATAAAAATTTCAAATTTCCTTTATTCGATAGATAATTTTATTAAGAAAATTCTTAACTTTTTTTCTTAAAACCTTAAATTTTATTAATTAATTTCAAAACATTTTTCCAAAATCCAGCCACTTAATCATAAGATTTAAAGGATATAAAACACCTTAATTATTTTTCTTTAATTTCAATTGAATCCTTTTTTTATTTTCTATTATAACAAAACGGAAGTAAATCCCTAATCAAAATCAAAATTTTTCATAAACACTTGAAAAGATTTTTCACAATTTATTTTCCAATTCATAAAAAAAGGGATTGTAGTTAAAATAATGATTTGTTAAACACTTTCCCTTTAATGCCTGGGAATAAAAGAACAAAACAAAATCTATAACAAAAAAAGGATGCATTCAATTAGCTGCGTTTTACACCAAATTATAAATGTAATTCTTCTCCCCCCTCAAAACTATTATGTTTTAGATATTCCCTTTTCACGCAATATGTTCACAGTTTGAGAGAAAAAAGAATAATAAATAAAATTTTATTGTTTTAGATTTTTTATATGTTAAATAAACATTTATTATGATAGGGATCCTTTTTTGTAAACATGTGGTGGAGTAGTCTAACGGTAGAAAAATGAAAGGCATATTAAGGAAGTGAAAGGATTTTTTTCTTGAGACAAATGTTAACAGGTTGAGGGGAGTTTTAAAGGAAAGTGAAGTTTAGAAAAAAAACCGGATATAAATTTTGAAAATTTAAAGAAAAAATTGACGAAATTATTATTAAAGGAAGTAAAAGTGATAAGATAATAAAGAATATAAAAGGATTATTATATTGAGGTTTTAAGTTTATATTTCTTATCTAATTATTGAGTATTTTATTAATATAATATTAATTAATATATCTTAATGTTTTTAACTTTATATTCATTTTCTATTTTATTTCAACAGATTTTTTTTCTTATAAATTAATTCCCAGAAATTCTCCTACATCTTTTTAAAATATTATTTAAATATATTCCAAAAATCTAGTTAAAAAGTCACACTGTGATTTTTCTATACCCTAATAAAATCATACACAAATACATTAACATCTTCAATAGATCGAGATTGATCCTTTTTTGTTTTCCTTTCTTTCTTTTTTAAAAACCTTTGTTAAATAAACACACAAACCTTTTGTATAGCATTACAAAAAGATTGAATTGTAATGCAAAATTAATTGTTTGAATATGTTTTGATTTTCTTAACGAAATCAATTTAAAATAATAGAAAAATACCTGTTCAAATTTATTTTGATTTAAATTACAAAAAGAAAAAAAATTATAAGAATTTTTCTCACTAAATTATTTCCCATGAATCCTTGCTGTAGAGGAAAAAAAGAAAATAAAATAATAAAAAAGGATACTAGTTTTATTTAGAAAGTAATACACTTGTAGTTTTCTTTAAGAAGAGTGTGTGATATTTTTTGGTTATGTTACACTAGCAAGGACCTTTAGAAAAGTAAACCATTTTTCTTGTGTATTTCTTAAAGACATAAAAATAAATATTGTAATTGAATGCCACGCTACTTGAAAGATCAATTTTAAATTGCTTAGGATTATGCAAACATAAAATATTATCCTTTTTTGAAAAAAAACTATTTCTAGCCGGGTTCTTAGAATTAAAAAGAAAAAAACTTAAAATTTTATTATATGAACAAAATTTAATTTTTATTCAAAGTATTTCTTTTGTTAAAAAAATCCTGCCAATTTAATTTATTCTATTTTCAAAGAAATTAACACGTGTGTCCTTTCATTACTTTAAAGTTTCCAAGTTTTTTTTTTTTTTTGTTGTAACAAAACCAGTTTTTTTAATGTTAATAAATTTTCCAAAAATTGCGCATTTTTTAAATTAAAAATAAAGAAAGAAATATCCTTAAAACAGGATATAATTACGCCTTTTTTTTCTAAATAAACAATAACAAAGGATTTATTTTATTCTATTTATTTTACTAAGAAAATCATAACTTGTTGGAAATTGTAACTACATTACTACCTTCCCCTTTGTTTTACAATTTACAAAGCACAGTGGAGACAAAAGCAAAATATGTGGTAATACGCCAAGAACTTTGTATTGTACTAAAAATTTTAAAATAATAAAATTTATTATACATGGTTTTAAAGAAGACACAATTACCTTTAAAATGATATATAATATGACTATTTTGTGTTTGCAATGTTTCGTGTAAATAAATTTGAAATTAGCAAAACCCCAGAAATAGCAAAATTTTCATTTTTCCTTTTATTATTGGTAATGCAGTGGGATAAGACAGTGCGATAAGGCCGTAGTCAAAACAACATGAAANNATTTGCACACTTTGCTAATTTTAAATGTATTTACAAGACATATTCCAAACACAACATAGTCATATTATATATCATTTTAAAGGTAATTGTGTCTTCTTTAAACATATATATAACAAATTTCATTCTTTTAAAATTTTTAATACACTTTTCTTGAAACAATGCGAACAAATGCAAATTATGTTCATATGGACTTTTTTTAAAAATTTGAGACTGATTAATTTCTAAAGGCTTATAGTTATTAACATAATTTTTTCACATGATATAAAATATTTAATGGAGAATTGTTAAATGTGAAAATCACAAAAATATATAAAATTTTACTATATATTTTAAGGAGTCGAAATTGTTATTATTGAAAATATGGGTATTTTTGGAAAATCGCTTCGTGTGACTAAGTTAACCGGTGGGCTGTAATAATTTTTTGCAAAACCTTTAAGCACATATTAATCTATATAGTTTAATTCACAGAAGTACCAAAATCAATAATACATTTTTTTATACAGACTCAAAAGGTACAACTTCTCAGCCAAAATTTATCATTTTTTGACCACTGCTGGTTGTAGGGAAAACGTTCATGAAGTTTTCAAAATTACTCTCACACCTTTTCTTGGGCTGCTGTCTTTTAGAAAATTTCAAAAAATATTAAACTTTTTGTAAAAACAGTTTTTAAAAAAATTGATTACTTTTCTGACAAAAAATTGCAATTTTTAAGAATTTTTACTTTGAAATTTTTTCTTGTTATAGAAATGAAATAACTAAAAAATTTTGTTGTTAGCATAATTAAGAAAATTGTAGAGAATTTCAATATATTTTTAAAAATTTTTTAGAATTTTTAGTTTAAAAGTTATAAGGCAAAACCGCAAAAAAATCAAATGAGAAATTTATTTTTTTAAGTTAAATATCTTTTAAACTATATGAGATAATTTAGCACAATAAGCATATTTTTCCTAGTCTTGCTTAGGAGAATTCAAAAATGTAAAAACTATTTCAAATCGGTTAATATTTGTGAATGTCATAAGCCCCGATATGTTTTTTCACTCTCGAATCAAATTTGGTGCACTGTAGCGGCGCCCGTGCTGTAGCTACAGACGCCATCTAACAATATTCTCAAAGTCTAACTCCTGCTCTATCGATGTTTCAAGTTTCATCTGAATCGGTTCAGTAGTTTCAAAGTTCCAGACTTATTATCATCTGAATCGGTTCCAGACTTATTATCATTTATTTTGCTTTTGGCCCCACTGTGCAGGGCAGGCGCTGATCCACGGGAGGGGAAAAGAGAAATTTCTCTCCCAAAAATTTAAACTCTTAATGATGAATTTGTACTAAATTATAAAATTTCAGGAAATAGTTATGAAAATCTTTCTATTTTCCTCCACCAAATGATTGTGCTGGAAAGGAAATTTCCCTCCCCAAAATGGAAACTCTTAATGAAGAATTTGTACTAAATAATAAAATTTCAGGAAATAGTTTTGAAAATCATTCTATTTTCCTCTCCCAAATGCTTGTGCTGGATCCGCGCCTGGTGCAAAGTGACTTGAAGATAATTTTTCTTAAAGCTTAGGTCTTCATCTATACATTTTTTACAATTTCAATTCGATCTGATTAAACCACTACTTGTCCCTAATGGTTTTAATTTTACCTTAATATCATATATTTATTATTATATTTTGCCTTTAAGTCTGTTTATAAATTTGCATATCCTTATGAAATAATAAATCAATAAACCAAAAAAATCATTTTTTTATTCATTTATTATTTATTTAATCAAAATTTCAATAACAATCCTACAATTTCCAATATTCCCATAGTGTTATAAAATGCATTTAAAATATCCTTTTAAACTGCATATACATATGCTAATTATTTATGTACCCTCCCTTCCTCTTCATTTATTTATATCCTACAAAAAAAAAACCTTAAAATCTTTCCCCTTTATATCCATCTACTGCACCTTAATCAAAATTATAAAATCTCTTCTTAGTCTCTTCGTTTGAGAAGAAAAAAAACCTGCTAAACGGAACTAATTATAATTCCATATCCTTAAGGAAAAAGCAAGAAAAAGTCGTGTGTCAGTCGCTTGCTTTGCGTGGGTAATTTTTATATTAAACACTAACACATACATACACAAACCTGATTTATCCTTTTTATCTTGTTTTTGAATTCAAAAAAAACTCTAAATGCTAGAATCTAGTTGTTCTCACATACGCCTTCACATTTTTTTTAGTGACTCAGAGTACAAGTGTTATTGTATGTGTGTAATGCGAAATTTTCTTCTTTCTTTATAGAATAAAATTTATTTCTCACACATTTGAAATATGAGCTGAGAAGAAACTCCCGAAACTAAAATAAAAATTATAATTTTGGTTATTATTCTATAACATTTATCCTTTTGGCTGATTCTTTATAAAGAAAAAAAATCACACGATCATCATCATCATCATCGAGTTTAACTTTATACATTTACTTGCTGTTGTTGTTCATATTAATGTACGTATGTATGTATGTCTGTCTCTCTGTATATCTCTCTGTTTGTCTGCTTGCATATTCTCATTCGTATTGATTTGTTGTAGTAAATAATTTTGAATACCGTTTCACTTGTTTTCTTTAAAATTCCCACACATCCTTGAAATTGTATTTGTTTGTACCTTTTGTTTGTATTGCAATTGACGTACTGACGTTTTGTAAGTCTCACTGGCAGTTTGTCAGTTAGTTTGTCTGTTAGTTTGTCTGTTTGTTTGTCCATCTGTTGTTTTTTTTACGTTTATTAACCTTTGCCTCCAATAATACTGCTCTCTTACTCTTTATTTGTTTAACAAGTGTATGTGAGTGAGTGTTTGCTGAGATATTTTTACAGGTCCTTGTATTGGTATGCAGTTTTGTTGTTGTTTTGTTGTAATCTTTTGTTGCTTTTATATTGTCGAGTTGTTGTAGTGATTTGTTTTTGTTATTTTGCTACGGTTTATCGCTTGTTTTAATATTATTTTCATTTTATTTCTTTTTGAAAATTTATTTCCTAACAAATTCTTAAGAGTTTTGTGAGAATTTCCCAGGATACTTAGACAATAATTTTAGTTTAAATAATGATATTATAACGATAAACGTTTACAAATAAGATTGCAACAGATTTGAGGTGATAACAATGTAGAACACAAATTAATTTTGTGTTTCATAATACTTTCAAGATAAAAATAGTGAGTTTTTTTAAATAAATTTTTGAAGAAAATATGAGACTTTTTTTTATAGAATTTTTTATTTTTCTCCATAGGATGCTTATTAAAAAAAATTATTATTATAATTTTTTCTTGCAAATTATAAACGATGTCCTTTCTTCAATTGAACGCTTTTAAATTTTCGATAAAAATTGTTAGTGACCATAGATTTCTATCCGTTGCTCAATTACACTCTTTTTAAGGAAATTGCTGCCAATTTAAGTTTTCTTTAAAAAAACATACTTTTGACGAAAAATTTAAGTGATCAAAGATTTTTATTCTTTTCTTAATTTATGGCTGATTTAAGAAGCTACAGCTAATTTAAGTTTTCTTCTACATAAATCATTTGTTAAGAAAATTTTATGGAAAAGGATTTATTTCCATAGACTAAATAAATAAATTAAAATTTTTATGAAAAATATAATAACCATCAATGATCGAAAAAGTACCATAAAGTCCACTAAGGGATTTTTATTACTTATGACCATGTCTCTGATTTAAAAATTGTAGAAAATTCAACAAGTACTATCAATAATCAAAAAGTACCTCAAAATCCACTGTTATTTATTCACATTCACTCGTGACCACAATTTCATGTTTCTAGGTTCATAATTATAAAAAAATCAAATAGTACCATTAAAATAACAAAAAAGCAGCACAAAGTTCTCT
>MINK01187741.1:27737-33122 GCA_001735545.1 Phormia regina
AGACAGATTCTCAGATTGTTGAACAACAAGTTTCTTAAGCAGACATGAGAATTAAAGAATTAAGAATTTAAAAAAAAATCAGATGCCTTTTAAAAGCTTTACCAACCAACCACCTTTAAGGTGGGAATATGTTAAAGAAAATAATAAGCAAAAATTTCATTCATTTTTTTTTTTCTTTAGTTTAAATGATCATCCTAAAACGATAAATGTTAAGATGATCGTTTTTTTTATAGTTGGCTCTCTTTTGGTTTGTTTATGCCACAATCGTTTTGCTTATATAATACAAGAGCAGCAGCAGCATGATCTTGAGAAGCTTCAACACTCTTGATTTTTTTCTTATTTCTTTTTTAGTGAATTATGGCCAAGAAAAAAAATTTCCCACGCAGGTTTTTTTCTCTGGTATTGATCAATATGATCTTTAATAATTTTTTGGTAAAAAAAACCAGCAGGATTATATATGTATGGGAGGCGTTGGAGTTTATTTTTTTATGATTATTTTAAAGTTTTATTGATAAAAATAAAAGCACAATATTCACAGCGGGTTAAAACAGGTTTATAGTCGAAAAAGTTTTACTTTTATTTTTATAAACAAGACTTTGATTTAAGCCGCTCTTAAGCAGACTGAAAGTATTTTGGGTTAAAAGCGAATTTCAAAATAAAATTTGCCAAACAATAATATTCTAATAAAAGTTTAAAATTTAAGCTATAAATTGAACTTTAATTAAAGCTTATTTAGGACTTTATAAAGCTTTAGAAATAAAGTTAATATGGAACTACAATTTTAGCTAACAATTAGTTATTTTATTGAAACTAAAAGTAATTTGAGTTTAAAGAAAAATTTACAAAATTTAAACAATAAAATGAACTTTAACTTAAGCTTATTTAGGACTTTATAAAGCTTTAGAATTAAAGCTAATTGGAAACTAAAATTATGCCAATAAAAGTTAAAAATTTTAGCAATAAATTCAACTTTAACTTAAGTTTTTTTTTAGGATTTTATAAAGCTTTAGAAAATAAAGCTGTTGTGAAGCTCAAATTATTCCAACAAAATTTAATATTTAAACAATAAATTTAACTTTAGCTTAAGCTTATTTAGGATTTTATAAAGCTTTAGAATTAAAGCTAATTTGAAACTAAAATTATGCTAATAAAAGTTTGAAATTTTAGCAATAAATTGAACTTTAATTTAAGTTTTTTTAGGACTTTATAAAGCTTTAAAAATAAAGCTAATTTGAAACTAAAATTATAACAATAAAAATTTGAAATTTAAGCAATAAATTGAAAATTAACTTAAGCTTTTTTAGGACTTTATAAAGCTTTAAAAACAAAGCTAATTTGGAGCTAAAATTATTACAATAAAACTTTAATATTTAGCTAATAAAATTTACTTATTAAAGCTTAATTAAAACTTTAGAAATAAAGCGAATTTGCTGCTATAATTGTAACTAATTTAAAGCTTATTTTAAGTCTCATTTTAGAAGCTCTTAGGGTTCTTTGTAAAAAGATTTTTTTTTAAACAGAATTTTGTAATTAATACTTTAGATACTTACGTCTTTTTTCATGGCTTCCAATATTAAAGATTTCAATTCGTTTAAGCAATGATTAATACGAGCCCGGCGACGTTTTTCCATAATGGGTTTATTGGTCTAAAAAAATACAACAAGAAAAATATTGTTAATAAATTTATTACCTTAAGGAAAAAACTTTAAAATAAGAAATCTTGTTATATATTTTTTTTGGAGTTTCAATATTATTTGGTGAAATTTTCAAAGCAAACCGAAACAATTTTGCGCAATTCCAAATATTAGAAATCAAAGAAAGTTAAGAACACAAAATTAAAAAAACTTTTAAAAATTTTGATTCTGGTCTAACATGAGCCATGATTCCGAAATTAATTTTTTTTTAAATTTTTCTATAAAAATTTTATTTATGTTCTTACCTTTCTTAATTCCGCTTTAGATAATCCTGCGGTATTGGCTAAACGTCCCTGGGAAGTATTAAATTGATTTGAAGACGCATTGGCCCCCGTTTGTTGTTGTTGTTGAAAGTTATCATTATAACTATTTGAACAATCGAAATCATCATCAGATTGAAACTCGTTTTTGTAATCCATTTTTAGTGTAAAGGAATTTGTAGTTCAATTAAAACAAATAATAATCCAAAAGTTTTTTTCTCGTTAATAAAAAAAAATAATCCAAATATATAACGTTAACAGCAGCAGCAAAATAAATCCATAAGGTTTGTCTTTTTTTTAATATAATTTTATTAAAATTATAACACAACACTTGTTTTATTATTAAGTTTATATTAAAAAAATAACTTTGGTTTTGTTTAAAAGTTCTTTTTATTATTTATAAAAAATTGCACTTTATTTTTTTTGTAAAAAAATAAATTAACAAAAATATTTCTTTTTTTTTTAAGAGTTAAGAAAAAAATCTTCGAATTTTTTGTATTTTTAAGAAATTGTTTATTTTTTTCTTAAAAAACCCGAAGATCTCGCGCTAGTGTGTTCAGGATGAACGTGTAAAGGATACTGATCCTTGGTATGTTAACAAACAACTTAAGTCACTACTAAACGAAGCACATTTTCTATAAACAGCACCACCACCACAACCATTGCACATTACATATAAATTTAGTTACTCAAAAAGTCCTTGTTTGGAAAACAAAATATAAATTCTCACGCTAAATGTAGCAGTTGTTGTTGTTGTTATTAGTTACCTGTAGTTAAAACGTTAAAGATCTTATATTCCTCCCTTTTGAGAAAAACTACTCAAAAAAAAAAAAACAACAAATTCAGGTAAAAATAATTATGAGTTAAATAAAAATACTCTTAAGATCATTTGTGCTCCACAAAAAGAGAGTAATTTTTATCTTAAAGGAACTTATTTTTATCAAAGAGTATTTTTTTGTTTTAAAAATTTTATAACAGGGATTTTTTTTATTAAAAATTGTGCCAAATATTTACTAGTTTTTTCTTTCAAGCCGTTCTTTTTGCTATGATAGTTTATATCAAACTGTTTTTTAAACTATAATTTAAAATATTATTAAATAATATTATGAGTTCCTATATTTATTTTAGGGTTTATTTCTTAGTTAAATTGACCCCTATAGTTTTTGATGTGAAAATATAACAAAATTTAATATATTTTTTTTTTTTTTTAAACTCAAATATTTGTGTGAACTAAATATAAATAAGTAAATAGATCTGGGAATGAAAAAGTTGCTATAAAATATAACATTAAAATTAAATGATCATAATAAATATGTAGATATCACACAAATTTGAATATTTATTTTTGTAAAAACTACTCAATTTAAGCAAAGAGCTGCTAATAAAGAGTGTAAAGAGAGATTAATAATCATCTGTACTTATTTAAAGAGGGGGAAATTGAGTGTTTTTAATGCACATTATAAGAGTTGCCATTGAAAATGTTGTGGGGCGTTTTAGTGTTATGATAAGGTAAAGTAGTGTTTATTTTGTGGGATAAAAATCTAAAAAATTATTACTAAATAAGGCTCCTTAAAGAATAATAAACATTCTTAAAGAGGGGGAACTGAATATGGGAAAAATATACATATATTGTTTTTTTAAGTTGATCTTCAGTTCCCTACCGACGAATAAAAGTTACAGTTATAAATCAAAGTATTTACTTCTGTCTAGAAAAAAATACTTTAGTTTAAAATATTTAATGGTTAAAATTTTGTAAAAATTTTATTATTATTTTTTTTTTTTTATTTAATTTATTTATCGGGAGAATTCGACCATTGATATGAAACACGGTTCGGGCAGTAAAAATGTCCACAAGATATTTTGAAGGTCAGGAAAATTGAAAGTATATTGGAAAGAATTTCAAACACATCTGGTAGAAAAGCACCACTGTTCGCTCAGTACTCAGGATATTAGGTGCGAAAAGTTAATGTTAATGCGGAGTTGAAAATATATAAAATTCCAAACTTTAATGCAGCAAAAAAATTTATAAGCTAAGAATAGGACACGGAAATTAAAAACAAATTTCATACACAAATTTTCATGTTGTAAAACGCACGACGAGACGTATGTACTGACAGCTTCCTGATTAAAATTTGTATGTTGATAATGCTCGAGGATATGTTAAAATAAGCTTAGGACCGAAAAATTGTCGAAATTTCTTAAAGACCCTAGCAGGCTTTACAAGATTTATGCAGTTCTGGCAAAAAAAAAAAGTTATTTTGACAGTGGGCTCTATAAATACCGAAAAATACAACAAAGAATATTTTTCCTTTCATAAAAGAGCCACAATATAACCACATATTTTTGATCCGATTTGGCATTATATTACTACCTAAAAATCCTCTGTGGTGGTACAAAAACAATTACATAGTATTTGTATCAAGAGAGCCGATTCTCTTAATTATCCAGAGCAAAGATCAGTGAAGAAATATTGGACTTTTATGAAAAGCGAATTGAAGAGGACCAAAGAGGTGTACCAAAATGTCGAAGATTTTGAAAGGAGATAAAATGTCAAAGGACATGGTCGCCAAAAAAGGTCAACAAGTTCATAAGTAGAGGTTAGAAGAATAAGTATTGTGTTTTTCTATGATTTGTAGTATATTATGAATTAAACATAAAAACAGTAAAAACTCTGTCATCAACTCTTTCCAAGTTTTTGAATTTTATATATGTTCACATTTTTTCGATCGCACTCATTATATTAAATATATATCTTTAAATTATTTGAGAAGTTAGACCAATATTTTTAATTAAAAATATCCCGGCAAAAATAAACAGAAGTCATTTTTATGAAAGTACATTTTCACTACTTCCAAAGTATTAAAGTATCAATAGATATATATTTTCGGGATCTTAAGAAGTAATAAAAACAACATCCAAAGATGTAATTAAAAATGTTTTCAAAATACTTTTTTTCAAATATTTGTTACGATAAATTAATTTTATATTAAAAATTTATTAGATTAAATATAAATTAAATTTAACTTCCCTGCAGTGATAAAAAGAAAAATCCAAAGAATCTATTTTTCATAACATCGTGGGCATGACTTTCTATTCATTGAATAGGTATCAAAAAAGGAGAACTTCTTTCTATGACAAGCCTATGTTAAATCACAAGTTCAGGATCTTAATGACTTCTCTGGATGTTCTTTTTTATGCTGGGATATTATTTAAATTCGTAGGTCCTAGTCGTCAAATTTCCAATGTAAACTTAAAAATAATAGTCAAATAATAAGTCCGAACTACTTTCAAACTACTAGCATTTTAAAATTATGAAAAACGTTCTTCTGAATTAGTTCAAAAGTTTATAAAAGGAATCTAAATCCCAGACATTTACAAAAAAAAACAAGTGAGAATGTTATATTCGGCTCGGCCGAATCTATTATACCCAC
>MINK01187742.1:0-24197 GCA_001735545.1 Phormia regina
TTAAAATAAAACAAAAACAAATAATCATTATTTTTATTTTTTCGCTCAACTTTTAATGATTATTTTTGATTTTTACTTCTTTTGCTCACAATATAAAATTCAACATGAAACTTTAATCGCCAAATTTTTGTTTTACCTCCTTAGAAAAAAAAACATGCTTACATGTCCTATTTATCTCTTATAGTTTTCGAGTTATTTGCGTTTGAATTATTAAGAACCATAATTTTACATGTTCTTGGTTCAATTTCTTTCATATACATATAACCTAGTATTTCTGACCGATTTTATTAGTTTTTTTTAGTTAAAGAACAAAATTATCTATTAAATAAAAACTTTTTTTGTTTTTAGCCGGAGAAGTATCTCTACACTTTTTTCTATAAAATAAAATTTTCTTTAGCAACATATAATAATTCTGCTCTTTTCTAAAGTTAACTTCACAGAGATAGCTTTAAGATAAAAAAAGACTTATAACTCAATTGGAACACACCCTCCCGAATTCGATCCATTTTATATGAAAGTTTTGATTTTAGACCATATTCTTTTAAATTTCATGGCACGAATCGAAAAGCGGAATATATTTTAAGAATCTTCAATATGTTGTTAAAAGTTTTAAATCAAAATCTACGGAACTTAGGAAAAATGTGGATTTTATAGCCAAAAATGTAAAAAAGAAACAATTTTTGGGATCATCGAAGTTTTTTCTTTTGGGGAATTTGTGGGATTCCTTTTACAAAAATCTTAAAGATTTTTGCCCTATCTTATTTTCTACAATAAAGTCTATATCAGCTGAAATTTCGTTAAGATGTCTTTAATAACAAAGATTTTATTATAGATAAAATATTTAGAGATTGAAATCAATATCTTTTACAGAACCGAAACTATGCCACTTTAAAGTTTTGAAATTTAAAGATTAGAAATTTTTTATGCTAGAGGTACCTAACTTTGAGCTCTATTCCTAAGGGTACAATGTACAATGTTAAGTTTGGAAGAGAGGCACAACTCTTCCAAACTTAACATTGTACATTGTGCTCTGCTACGTCTATACCATTTAATGAAAATCCAACCAACCGATCAGAAGTTACAGATTTATTTCTAAAAAAATGTTGATTCTGCCGCACAGTGCATTGGGGATTAGGGATGGGTTTTTTACGATATTTTGTTTTAAAGTTGCTCTGCATTTGACAAAAATAAATAAATCAATAAAAATAAATAAATAAAATAAAAAAAACCGAAAATTAAAATTAAAAAGAATTTCCTGACATTTTTTTAGCTTTGAGCCTATTTACATCAATTTTTATTTTTTTAATAGTTTCACAAAAAACAACAAATCAGAATTGAATTAAGAACGACTATCGAAGGCGTTTCGAGAATGAACTCGTAGAGTTCACCTGTCATTCAGTTTGTGGCAGCAAATCGATCGATATCGACGGTTCGTTTATGATATCTCTAGCGAATAATATGTGATATCGTTAGCGAAATTATTCGTTTTCGATATTGAAAAATTGTTTGAAATCGATATTACTAACGAATAGTTGGCAATAGTTCTATTCTGCTTCATTTTCATTTTAAAGCTGATTAAATTTTTAAAAAATTTGTTTATTTAAAACATTCAAAAATACATTTAAGTGTCAACTTTTGTAATGCAATAAGAATATAGTGATACAGGTCCCAGACGAAGTCTCAATAATATTTGTTTTTCTGTTACCCAAATCATTTTTTTCAGGTCAAATTTTACTGAATTAAACTTTAAGAAAAAAATCATTTAGATAAATATGTTATTTAGCGAATACCTAAGACATGTAGCAATATTATATAATAAACTTTAGTATCATTTACAACCGATGAATATGAACTATGTCTAAAGAATTACATGTACAAACAAGAATATGCGTATTTTTTTAAGTAACAAAATATCGAGAAATTAAGAAGAAAAATAATCTTTCAAAATTTTATCGAAAGAAATATAATATTGCGATAATTCGATATTCTTTGAATTCTCGAAAATTTCTCGTAACTTAACTATCGAGAAATTATCTAGTAAGTTGCGATACTACGAACATTCACTTTTTATTTAATTTTCGATAATTTCTCGAATATATTTGTTTCGAAATTTGCGAACATTCCCTAATTTCTTATATTAGGTCAAGCGGAGTAGATTTATAAATGTGAAAGTATGAAAGCATAATTTAAGGCGAAAATTTTAATAGACCCCTATCTCGTTGATTTTGACATTGATGAAGAAAAAATATATTTGTTAGAAATATTTGAAATACATTCTATTATTTTTGAAATAAACGAATATTTTAAATTGTTCAAAAACTCAGAAATTTATTAAGTTTGTTTAATTTGATATTTTATTTGGTGCATAATTTTGAAGATAAAATTGAGATTCAATGAATCCAATAAAATCAATAGTTTTTATTTATTTTTATTTCTTAAATATACCGCAAATTGTGTTTTACAAAAATGTCATTGTTCATAGGAAATATAAACTACTGTTCAGCCTTACCTCCTAAAAATACAATCATATATTTTTTTTAATACACAACGGACCAGATGAGGGTACTAACATCTTTATAATTATGTTTATACTTCTAATTAAGCTCAATGTTGTTATTGTCATTTTAGTCAATATTAATATTAATTAAAAAAATATATAATTTCTCATAGTTCATTGATTCAATGTTGGTAATTAAGCAAATAAAACATTTTGAATTTCTTTCTTATCAGTAACGTATATAAATCAAATATAACAAAAAAAAAAAAAAATCCCGTAAGTGATGCTAAGTTGTTCAAGACTAAATGATGATAAGCGTTTTTTTTTTTTCAAAATTATCAAGTGCCGTCTGTTTATATTTAATGAAATAAATTTCTGAGTTTTTGTTGTTGGTTCGTTCTTTGACAAAAGTACTTGACATTAAATAAATATGTAAGAGGACAGGAGAAAGAGTCTGATAGTTATATATATATATATAGAAAAGAGGGTGTGTATGAGTGAGTTTCTAAGTAAATTGAACGTGATTTACATATTTTAAATATACAAAAAATTAACCATTATACATACATATGTATAGTTTTTATTTATTTATTTATTTGAATGATGAAAGTATTTTTAAACAATGTTGAAATACATACATACTTAGTACACATGGCCGAGTACAAATAATAAACTCCATTCAATATTATGGGACTATTATTGCATGTGTTTAATAATGTTTATTCTGAGATCGTTTTCTTTACGCATTTCTTTCTTTCCAATAAATTATTTATTTATTTACTTCATTTTATTAAGTTAAACACATAAATGTTTATTTAGGTTTTAAAATAATATTAAATCAATTGCACTTTGTTGTTGTAGGAAAGGAAAAAGGTCGCAGAACTTACTTACATGCTTATATCATAAAATAAAGATAAATTACATGTTAATTGATAAAAAAAGTACAGGGGATTTTTTCAAAAGTTCTTCCCAGAATCGTAAGTAATTTTTATTTTATATGCCAGGTATTATAAGCAAACAAAAAAATGTTTTAATCGGAATGTTCGTTTTATATATAGCTATATATTTTTTGTGAATTCTTATACAACAAGAATATTGTGGAAATTTTTTTTCCAAAATTTTTGCTTTTTTTTATTTAATGTGATTGATTGTTTGGTGTTTAGAGGCAATTAAATTGTTTATAGCGTTTTCAGTGCCCATTTTTTTTTTTATTTTGCCAATTTAATTTCACAATTTAGTTTTGTATACAATATTTATGTTTTGATGTCTAAATTGATCTCAACAATTAACCAGTTGCTAGGAGAATTGACTTTAATGGAAAGTAACAAATACATATATATTGTATTGAATGACCTAGAAGACTTAATAAATATAACCCAAATGAAATAAGTGTGGTCATAGTGGCTATATTTGAGGATTTTTTTTAAATTCCACAATGAATAAATAACTACACTTATAGCTTTTTCTGTTCCATTCAATATTTTAGTTCGAAAGTTTACATACTTATATGAATTTCTAAAAGTGAAATTTGTAAATAGTGTAAATACATATTATTTTTAAAAATTCAAATTTTTAATTTAACTTTTTTAATTTTTTCTCAAATTTAATCTAAATTTCAAATTTCAGAAAATCGACAATTTTTCAAATTACACATTCTGTGACCAAATTTCAAAATGGTACCTTTTTTTGTTTAAAAAATATATTTATTTTAAAAGTATTTCGTACAATTTTAATTTTTTTCAGCACACATTTTTTCATATCGAATTGTTTTTAACAAAACTGATACTTTATTTTTATACCCTTCACCATAGCTGTAAAAGATATAGAGAGAAAACAAAAAATTTCGAAAATCACCATCTCCCATTTCGATGAAATTACGTCAATTCAAAATTTAAAGTTGTTCAAAATTTTCAAATTCGTTAAAGTTAAATCAATATATCTACGGACCTATTTGTCCGATTTAAACCATTTTTGGCTCAAATTAATGATTTATGAATCTAGTTTCGAAATATTTTTTTGAAAACGTAATTTTTTAAAATAAAAGAATAATTAAATCAATATTCGTCCTTGTATCAAG
The DNA here is from genome assembly GCA_001735545.1 of Phormia regina. NCBI lineage: Eukaryota > Metazoa > Arthropoda > Insecta > Diptera > Calliphoridae > Phormia > Phormia regina. Next base: position 4,575 of record MINK01187742.1, read on the forward strand.
GATATTAAAAAAAGCATATCTTCCATTTTTATTATTCTCATTAATTTTATTCATTTGTTATTTTTTTTTTTAATTTTTATTCTGAAAATCGGTTTAACATTAAAAAATAAACCGGTTTAATATTAATTGAGATATCGCACAAAATGTATTTTTGATTAGTTTACGCTAAATATTTTTATACAGATTGGTCATAAACACTTTTGAAAATCTAACAAATTTGTTCATAAACAACCGAGTTAAAAGTCAAAAACTAATTAAAAAATAATAATAATATAAATACACACACACAAACCTGTATATTAAACATTGTAATGTACATTTATAAATATGAAAATATAAAAGCATACTTTAAGGCGAAAATTTTAATTGCCGGTAAGATGGTGAATGTTTATAACAGATTCGGCATAGTTGAATATAGACCCCGATCTCGTTTTTATTTAAGATGACAAAATTAATTTGTCCACCAGTGTAGGTACGCATGGGTATTTTAACTTAACTGTGAATTTTAAATTGAAACGTTTTAAATTTAATAGTTGAACGATTTAAAACCAACTTTATTCCGCATATTTTAGGTTTATCATTTTTATAAATCGTGCATACCGTTCTCGAGTTACACTGAAATATAATCGAGCAATCAGATTATTTGGGTGGCAATATTAGACACGTCCATAAAAAAATCTCGACCTGAGGAAAAAAAGAACTGAAAGTAGATTCGAGTTTAGCAAGTGATATTAAATCTAGTCCACATAACACGTAAAAATAATTTTAATTTAAAATAATTTATTTAATTAAGGACTGCGCTCGAAAAAAATCCATTAATATGACCGACTCGGGGTTTTTATTAAAAATTTGAATTTTGTGTTTTAGCGTGTTATTTGTTCAATTCGAATTTTAAGAAAAACTAATTTCGTGATGAGTGGATAAATGTTTACTAATCAAACGATTTATCCTTTTTCAATTACAACAAAAATTTATAAACCTAAAAGTATGAAGGGATTTCTTTTGTTTTAAAATTTTGTTTAATAATTATTTGAAAATATATATTTTTGTTATAAAAAAATTTAAATAGTAAATCAAATCATTTCTTAAATCAAAAATTGATTCAATGTTTGCCAAAATATTTTCTATATTTTTTAAGAAAAAATGTTTTATTTTTTGGTGCATACTTTTTGGGGCAAAAATTAAAATGTAAAATAAAATGAATATACTTTTTGAAGCAATAATGGAAAATGTTTAAGAAGTCTATATATAAATAACAGCTAAATATACAAATTAAAGCGAATATTATTTTTAATAAATTATTTAGACTTATTAGAGTTCTAGCTTTTGTATAATTTTGAATTGGAATATTTTTATGTTAGCTGAATTTTATTAAAATGGCTAAATTAGTATTTTTAAAGACAAAAATTATAGGCTCTAAATTAATAATATTGTTCTTTTTTAAGGTTTAATTTTAAAATAATATAATTCACATTTTAAAACAAGCTTTTCAGGATTATTTTCTATCATACAATTTAAAAATTAAATTGTGTGAATTCAACTGATTCAAAACTTGTATTACAAAATATTTAAACAAATATTATTTTAACTATATTTAACCTATAAATATATCAAAACTATAGTGGAATATTTTTAATTTAAAAATTTTGTAAATATCTCAAATTTTCATCTCACAATTTCGCTCTATTTAATAAAAACTCTTTTTTTCTTTATTAATTAACAAATACTCTTAAGACATAATATGACAGATACTGTAATTTTAAAAAAGATAAAGAGGGGTGTTGTTCACATGAGAGCAAAACGAATATGAGTAAAAAAATAAAATAAAAAAATAAAAAAATTAATAAAAATACAAAAATAAAATAAAGCAGTCATGGTCAAATAAACTTGTATATGGTGGATTGGAATTTAAACATAAATTAAATATAACAAGTTCAAAAAGCTCTTTCGTACTTCTACAAAAAAAGAAAGAATCTTGTATTTTTTTAAAATAATAAAATTCAAATCAAAAATGTCTGAGTTTTAAAATAAATTGTACATATAATATAATATATATATAAATAAAACAACCTAATTTAAAACGGTATTTTTAATTTAATTTAAATGTTAATACAACAAGAAAATTATTATTATTATTGATAATAAATATTTTATTAAAAAAATCATTAAAAAATACCAGTTACAACTGCATAGCATTTATCAATGGGCGTGAAGTGTGCAAATTGATTTAAGAATCCATAGACAATTGATTAGTTGTATTTGTTTTCTTTACAAGATTTAGCTAAAGACGGAAAAACTTAAGCAATTTTAATGATCAACTCAAAGTTATTAATTAAATATTTCATAGTTAGTGAACTTTACTTGATAGCTATAGCTATCCATCAATACAAACGTTGTTTAATAAAAGTTTTATTAAAAAAAAAAACAAGTTAAAGTGTTTTTAATACCTATAATTAAAAAGAAAAAAATAATAATTTTAAAATATATTTTTTTTTAAATTTTTTTTTCTTCGCTAATTACACAGTTCTTTCTGTGACGGAGAGATTTTCAAAGGTCATAAATTTGATTTTTTTATTATAATGTCAAAATTTTTTTTCTCAATTTTATTTTTATAAATAGGAAGTATTTTTAAACGGCCTTAAAAATATACAAATATAAAATACATATTTTGTTTTATATTTTTTATATAAAAAAATTTTGTTATAGTTTGATGAAATATTTTTTGGTTAACATTTTCACGTGCTAGTATTTGTGTAGATTTTAACAAGGTATTCACACTCTCGTGATTAAGAAATACAAAAAAAAAAAAAAAAAAAAAGNNGTGATTAAGAAATACAAAAAAAAAAAAAAAATAGATTTTTTATTTTACGTCGACCACAATAAAAATCTCTAAAATCTTTTCAAATCAAACGAAAATTTGTTTAAAACAAAAACATAAATAGTTTGAGTAGCTTTTGTTTATCAAATACCTTTTAAATCTACCTCGCATTAAATAATTTTTAATTTTTTTTCCAAATTTTATAAAAGAATACTAATTTATTGTGCATGAAATGTTTAAACTTTTACATTTCTAAAAAAAATGTGGTGGGATTTGAAAATTTGGAAATATTTATGTCAGACTTTTTTTAAATGGTTTGTTTAAATTAAAATTTTTATTGCTATTGTTTGGATTGTATTAATAGCAACGTAAATTTTTAATCATATTCGATTTTTATATATTTTTGCGTTTTTCAAAATTTAAATTTTAATGTAAATTTTGTTAAATTTTTTAATTTTAGTATATAAACTTTTATATAATATATTGTTAAGAATAAAGCTCAAGTGTTTTTCCAAGGTTTATCAACAAATTACACAGGTCAACAGTAAAAAAAGGTTTGAATAACTACTGAAAGTCTAACTCCATCTTTATCTATGTTTCAAGTTTCATATAAATCAGTTCAAAGTGTATTTTACTTAATACTTAAATGGTACAGTTTTTCAATTCTAAAAAAAAATTTACTTAAATGTCATCTGTGATCTATGCTAAAAGAAAGAAATTTTTTCTAGTTACGTCCTTATAAAATGTTCGTCAAATATTTGCTAAGTCTGAATAATAATGATTTAAAAAGTCCTTTCATGAGGCAGAATATAAAAAGCTTTTTCTTTTCTATCTTATCAATAATAAATATTTTCATAACAAAATCCTCTTTAATATACATACTTTCTTCTAAATATTAAATCACATAAAAAATATATATTTATTTTATTACAAAAATAAAAAAATGATGAGAAGGTCGGTACTTAAGAAAAACAAAAACCAACCAAGAAAGACCTTCAGTAGGTCACATCAAGTATTATATATATATTATTTAAAGTACCTATTTGAAAATATAGCTATAGCCTACTATGTTTGCAAATGGACAAATATACATACAATACATTTCCAAATATATATAGGACATCCATATGGTTGTAACACATTTTAAAATTTATGAAAACATAAAAATATTAATGAAATTATTCTACAAAAATCTACAAATTAATAAATATAAAAAAACAATAAATATAAATAGGTACATAATAAGAATTTTGGCAAAATACCAAAGAGGAAAACACGCAAATTTCGCCGTTCTTTTTTTTTATATATATATATTTCAAAGGAAAAAATGGTCACATGAATAGACATAACGTTGAACAACTGACTGACGTTTTGAGTAGGTGTAGCGAGTGTAGTGACGATACTGGTATGACATCTCTTACTCCATGAATATATGAATTATATTTATACGCCTTTTTTCTATTCCCGAGACGTGATATATATCACGTGAAGATATATTTAACCAACAACATTTATTAATATTTCTCTTGTTTGTTAACTGGGAATGGCTACATCTATATACATCTATACATAGATACATATAGTGTTCACTTTTTTTTTTAATTTTAAACAATAATAAACAAAACAATTATTTCTTTTTTTTTACAAAAAGTAAATAACAAAATAAAAGAGCAAGAGTGTGATAATATAATAAATGCAGTTAGAATGAGTACATAATATATGAAAATAACAACTAAAACAAAACAGAGAGAAAGAGAGTTATTTGTTTTGACTCACCTAGATGGAGTGTGTGTTAGTAGAAGTTTTTGTAAGTCATTTCAGTGTCATTTGTTGAATACAATCATTTATGGATCGTTGGGGCCCTGTAAGGAAAAATAGAAAATTTATTTAAAAATGTATTTTTTTTTTTTTTTTTTTTGTAACAGATAATTTTAATGGGTAATGAAATTTAATACAGCAAAAAAATATTTCCACTTGTTTAATAAAATTATTAATTAACTTTATTAATATAATAAACTTTTTAATCGGTTTAAAATTATTTCTTTTAGTAAATTGGCAGATTTAAGAAAAATATAAAGAAAATTTAAATATTTATCCATAAAAATATAGAAATAAAAAGAATTAAATAAATTTTCAAAAAAGAAAAAGAAGTAATAATAAAATCAATCATTGTAATTATTAATATTATCATTTTAATGATTAGAACAAAATCAATTAAAAATTAATTAAGATTAGCAATTTCTAATTTTTCTGTGAACATTGGCATAAGCAAATTTCCAATACTCGTTGAAAATTCTACAAAATCGGATATAATTAAATAGAGAAATACTTAATTTCATTATTTTTCAAACTGCACAAAAGCAGTTAACTTTTCATACATTTCTTAATTTTTTCCCCACCTCAAAGTATGCTACAAATAATACATAATAATATCCATCATTATTTGACATATCAAATTGTTGTTGGCTTTAAATTATGTTTTTAGCAGTGTTGCATTTTTTGTTTGTCTTTTTCTATTAAAATATAAAAGATTTAGGATTAAAACAGTTGTTCAAAAACTTTTCCATTTGGATTTTGTCACTGATTTATGGCTATTTCTTATTTTAAAAATTTTTTTTTAAATAATAAACAAAAACATTTAACATTTTCAAGTTTTGGCCTTTTTAATAAAAATAAAATTGTTTGTCAATTGTTTTATAAAAATAGAATTTAGCAAAAATTTAAGATAAATTTAACCTTCATTTTATTTTGGGTTATACAAAATTATTTTTAAAGTATTTATATCTATATACTTATATGTATATCTATATCTGTATGTATTTATGTATGTATTTGTTTAAATAAATATTGAAATTTCAGCTGTTTTTAAAACATTAATGGGTTAAAACAACGACCTTTGAAATACGTCAGTCATTTTGGAATTATGTATACAGAATATACATATACTAATAAACATATACCCAGCCTCAGTCAGCAAAACCCTCCCTTTCCCTAAAAACAAAATATTAACCAAACAACTGCTACTTCACAATATTAAAACACAGTGTAAATGGTGTGACGTCAATGCTTTTTAACTACATTCCAACAATAAAAAGTACTGTTTTTTTTTTGTAGATTTTAATAGTAGACAACATTAACTTTAGTATTTGCTACAACAGCAAAAAAAAAAAAATATATGTTATTGTGTATCTATACAATAATATCATCAAAATATATACAAACATACTCATACATATTAACAAAGTCCAAAGTACTGTAAGGTTCGGGTCAAATTTTGAAGACAAAAACAGAAAAATATAGAGTTTTATTAAAACCATTAACGATGGAAATTTTTTACTTGCTTTTTGTAGAGAAGGGTAAACGAAAAGAGTGTATATTTAAGGATAGGAAATGAGTAATGAACTTATCTCTGTAGCAAGAACACAAGGGGGTAAAGCATAAAAGATGCAAAAAGAAATGAAGAAAAAAAATCAATTTTATAAATTTAGCACAAACTGAAATTATATACATACCGACACACACATTTACATAATTCTACTACCATATTAATGTGAGTGTGTGTGTACTTTTGCATGTGTATGAGAGTATTTTATATATATATAAACAAGAGACGAGCCCCCTTTCTAAAACTGGCTGAGCTTTGTATATAAAATGAAGAAGAAAAGAAATAAAAGAAACTATAAAATGGGTAAAGTGTGCCAGACGTTAAGAGGGGTATATTTGCGGTTTTGTACAATATGGAATCTACTACATATTGAACACATGGAAAAAATTTATTTAAAAAAAAAAGTACTTTTGGTGGAATATTTTTGCACACACAAACGTTAATGAAGAATGAGAAAAACATGTATATACGTATACATGAAAGAAATAAAAGAATTAAAATAAACCATATTTATAAGAGAAAAAATTATAAGTAATATAAATATTTTCTGGAAGATTTTTTAATTAAATACCTACATAATATTAACCATTTAAAATTTTATCTAAATTTTGATTTAAATATCAGTTTGTTATTTTATTTATATAAAAAAAAATCCAGTTGTTTTTGATAAATCTCTTCTCCCCTTAAAATTTGTAGGCAAGAAAAAAAAAACTATCCTTTAGTATGGCAATTTATCTATTATACATTTCATTTCTCTAATAGAACAACAAATACACAGAGAGGTGTGTATTGTTTATCGAGAGTAAAAATAAATATCACAATAACAACAACATCATCATCATCAAAAACATCACCAACCAACGTTAATATTGTTGCTGGATATAAAAAATGTCTACGTATGACGAAATATTCAAAGTACAAATGCATGGAGAGTGCTCGTGTATGTGTGTGGGGGCCTTTTATAAAAAAAAAAATAATAATATAAATAATAAATAAAAAAAGCAAAATTGTGTGTACAAAAATACACTCATACTCTCACAAAAGTTGTTTACATAGGAGAGCGTGTGATAGTGTTTGTAGAGTCGAGGTCTTTTCTTAAATGTGATGTTTGTTTCGTGTTGAACAACATTCAAACGCAAATAGTGGAAGTGTTTAAAACGCAAGAGAAGAGATATTTAATAAAAAATAAGTTAAATTAAATATTTGTAACAAAAGGAAAAAAACTAAATAAATTTTTTAAAGTAAATTAAACAACAAAATATTTGTGTTGAATTATAAGTTAAAATAAATATTACAAGAATAAAAGCAACAACAACAATTAAAGTGTTAATTTATTACAAAGAAATAAAGTGTGAGTAGAATTATTTGTTTACTCTTGTGTATAAAATGGAACATTTTTCAATTGCAAGTGCATTTTTTTCTTTTCTTTTCAATTTATGGTTTAATTAATATTTTTGTGTTGATTTTGTGAAATTATATTTAAAATAATTGTTAATGACTGAGACAAGGCAATTTTATTTGCTAATTAAAACAATATTGTCAAAAGAAGGTTATAAAAACAATTTTGATATTTTAACTGAGAAATTTGCAATACACGTGCCTTGGTTTCTTTTTTTAATGTGCTGTTAAGTCTGCTGTTTTAATATATAAATTGTAATTTAATTGAAATGATGTATTATCAGTTTTTTTTAAATTTAATTGTTTTGTGTTCAAATACCAGACACGAGATTCAGTATGATTCATTGATTTTTTTTCGTTGTCCTAAGTTGTTTTTATGTTGTATTCAAGGAAACCAACCCATCAACCGGCTTTTATTTATTTAGTTATGAGTCTGTCTGTGTGTGTGTGTTTAATTTTTAATGTTTTTTTAATTTATTATATTTTGTTGTCTTAACAATTTCCGCTGAAAAAAAATAATAATAATTTATTTTTTATTGATAACAGAAATTGTTTAAAAAAAAGTTCAATTGCTTGTTTAAGTTTTTTTCTTTTTCTTTTTGATAAGAAATTGCCCAAAAGAAGTGTAAAAGAATCTATAAATAAAGTTTTTTATTTAATTTTTTTTTCTTTCTTTCTTAAAAATAGAGACATGCTAAAAATATTTACAGAACTTTACCAATGTCACACAACACACGCATTAATATTATTCCCTCCTTCCTCCTACGTTCTCTATGTTTACAAGAGATTTACAGTTTTACACTCACAGAAATAGTGTGGTGATTATAAATGTAAACAAAGAACTTTAATAAATGGGAAATTTGTTTAAGATAATTTTGTTTGTTATATTTTTTTTCTTTTTGCGCCAAAAATTAAAAAAAAGAAAACTATTGACACAATTTTAAATCAACTATTTTCACAACTTGTTGAGTTTAATTAAATAGAACACAATATATTTTTAATATGTCCAAATATCTAAAAGTATTTATAAATAAAATAATGTTCTTAACTTTAAATTATTTTTATTCATATTTATTTTTTATTTAAACTATTTATTCATATTAATTTCTCTTTAATAAGAGTAAATATTTTTGTCTCGATTTATTAAACAAAATATTTTTTTATATAAAATATTCTTAACATTGACTTAATTGGTTTTTGTCTGTGTTATTTTATTTTTTTTTTCATTTTGCATAATTAGCTTTAATTGAATTAATTCTAAAGTTCAATAAAATTCATTGAACTCTTAATAAATAGAATAATTTTAAAATAAAAGATAATTTAATAAAAAGCACACGACTAAAGTATCTTAATAATATAACAAAAGCTGATAATATTAGGACCAAAAACAATAGCAAATTTTGTTTTTTTTTTAAGAAATTCCATTTTTTTAAGAATAATTTTTAAAAATTTTAATCAATAAATAAATTTAAAATATGTTAAAGAAAATTTTAAACAAAGAAATTTGTAGATAGATTAAGGTAATATGAGAGAAATTTTTATTTTATGAAATGATTTATGAGCTTTGACCAAAAATGTCAAAAAATCATAAAAAAGAAAAAAGCAATTTAAAAGTCTAACATTGCCCGGGGGTTTAAAGACTTTGAAAAGAAATTATAAATAACAGCTCAAGTGTTTTTTCTTAAAAAAATAAAAAATAAAAAATTAATAAACACTTTATTGTTTTGCCAAAAAATTGTTTTGCAAACAAAATTGTTTTTAAATATTTTTTAGTTAAAAAACATTTTATTTTTTGTCAAATGATTTTTCATTCCAAAAAAAACACATCACATACACAATTTGCGCAAATAAGATATTTTTAAATACATATACATATCTTTTTTTTACCCAAACATAAATTATACAAACATTTTCTTTCAAATGAATACTAAGTATAAGATTTTTAAAATTATGAAATAATTTAAAAAGAAACTCATTAATATTTTAATGAATACTAAAAAATATATATAAATGAATTTTTTATTAAAAAAATAAATAATAAAAATATGAACATTAATAAAACGCAATTTTATTGTGTTTTTATGACTGAAGCCCATAAACTATTATTTATTTAATAAATTCTTTTTATTTTAAAAAAATTGTCTCATTTGTCTCTTTAAGAGAACTAAAAAATTTCCTTAAATTGTAGATAAATTTAAAATGAAATAGAATTTTCTTCTCTATTGAAAAATATTAAATATTTTAATGTTCCTTAATCCTTAATTCTTTTCGGTGTGTTTGAAGGAATTTAAAAACTCTCTCTTCAAAAACATACATTAACATGTTTTCCCTTTGAATTAAAATATTAACTCTTTTTGTTTTAAATTATTTATTTAAAATATTATAATAAAAATTCTGTTACAATATTGCACAATTATTTTTTTTATAAAAGTTAAGACAACAATTAACCAATATTTCCAAGAATTATTAATATTATAGTTATTGACATGAAACAAAACGTTGTTAATAGCTAAAATGTCTATGTCTGTATGTCCGTCTCAGTGTCTATTTATCTGTGGGTTTAGCTATGTCCATAAATATGGCATGACTATACTAACTATTAACACTTGCCCCGACAAGCCCCTTTACAAATCCATAAAATGGAGAAAAATAAATGGAAAAAAAAAAATGCATTTGCAAAAATATATAGAAATAAGAAAAATTGTGTGTGTGTTTATATATAAATGAATGTATATGTAGTAGGTACGTACATACCTACTATAAATAAACAAATATTTATTATAAAATTTAAATTTTATTGTTTTTCATTTCAGTTCAAAGCGGTTCACACAACCCAGAAGACGTACACAGCCAAAGGAAAACAAATTAATAAAAAAAATAAAGAAAATTTAACAGAAAAAAACAACATTATTTGTGAATTGAAAAAAAAAATAACAAGTTTTTTTGGATAAACATTAAACAGAAACTTGTAAAAACTAAAATACATAAAGATTTCATAAAAAAAAACTGCCAAGACAGTAATTGTAAAACAAATAATAAAAAATTTAATAAAAGGTGTGAGTTAAAGCACGTATAACTAACAAACCATTCAATCAACCCCCAAGTTAATTTAACTTAAATATTTTACCTCAACTCAACAACCTCTTCATTACACACACTCACATACAATTTAAAAACTCTTTAATTGTCTCGTGTGTTATTGAAATAAAAATATTGAACTATAAAAACAAATTGTGAATGCAATATTTATTAAAATTAAAGTAATAGTGATTATTTCGTCTCCAACAAACACATATATATCTATCTAATCAAAAAAAAAAAAAAGTAAGAGACGAGCCCCGTTTTTCATTACTCAAATAAAAATATCATTAAAACGTGTCAGTGTGTTTGTTGAAAAAAAAAAAAAATTGCAACACACCCCCCTTTAAGAGAGCAACTAAAAAGGAAACAAGAATCGTCGTAGTATAAGTACATTCCAGTTACAAAACTCAATTCATAAATTCAAACAGTCAAACTGTTATACAGACATACGATTCATCCAAATAAGAGAAGGCAGGTTAGTATATAATAAAAAAAAATTCCTTTACAATCTACAAACCCATGTACACATTTTTTTTCCATCTACATTTATTTATAAATAAATATTTAATATCTGGAAATATATAAATTAATGCAAACACACACATACATACATTTATTATAGAATTAAAAGAGTCATGAGTTGTGTAAACGTGTATGAATTTTATTTGTAATAATTTCCAATGTAAGAAAATTTTGTATACTCAGATATATGTATGTATTGGAAGTAAAACAAAAAAATGTCAAAGAGAGGGAGTGTGTGAGACAATGGAATTTAAATAAAAGAGTTGCCACTTGATAGTATTTTTTTAACGGTAATTAAAAATAAACTAAATTTGGGCTAAATTAACAAATTGTTTAAAAGTAAATAATATAGTTTTTCATTTTCAATTAAAACTAGAAAAATTTGTTGTGCAATAATTAGAATTTATTAAAATTTTTCAACAAATTTCAACACTATAAACAAGAATTTCAAATCAATTTTCTAAAAAATTAAAATAAGAAAAGAAATTAAATTTTTTTATAATTAATTTGCACAAAAAAAAAAGCAAAATGTTCACATAAATTGTTAATAAAAATTTGAAAAACTTTAAAAATGTTTTTATAACTTAATAAATTTGTCAAAATCGAAATATTCTAACTTAACTTCAATTTAAATATACGAATCATAAATATTCAGTTATTTTTTTTAATTGATGTTCAATTATTTTATTAATTGAAATTTCACCTATTAAGAATTTTTAATAAAAAATTGAAATAAATCTACTTCTAAGAGATAAACTTGAAAACTTCAAAAAAGGATATTAATCCATATAAAAACCAGTTGGCAACACAATTTAAATCTCATGCTCAAATATTTTCTTTAACACTCTCCTCTTTTTACAACATTATATACATATGTAAAATAAAAAGCTCTCATGTGTAAAAATAAAATTGTTTACACACGCACACAACGTAAATGAAAACCCCATAAAAAGTACTCTCGCATACATTAACAATTCTACACATACAATACATTCTTAATACACATTCATATACATTTATACATTTTTTTTACTTCTTATATACATACATATAAAAACGAAAAAAAAAAAACAACTTTCCAGTATTTTACTAATAAATTGTCAATTTTGACCTTCAAGGTTCCTTCAAAAGTACAACAAAGTCAAGTCATACAGAAGCTCTGAACCAGAGCAGTTATTCAGTCATATACACAGCAACTACTGCGGCTACAACAACTCAACTTATAACGTAGAGAAAACGTTTGTGGAGAAAAAAAAAATTATTAAATTTTTTTCCATTATAAAAGCCGATTGATTATTAACTACTGCTAATACGAGTGTGGACTGGTTAAAGTAGTCGACGAGATCTAGACACGAATAATATAAAAAAAAACTGAGAAAAAATACCAGAGAAACCTTAAACACAAAGTTTATGGAATTGATTCCGTTGTAAGCATTTAAACGAAACGGTCGATAGAAATTTCAAAGCGGATAGAAAACAGCAAAAAAATAAATTTGAATTTAAATTGCTTAAGTGCGTTAGTCAAGATATAGAGACATAAAGCAAAAAAAGAAAAAATATATATAAAATAATAGAATTTAAACAAAACCAATAGAAGAAAATAAAAATACACCTAAAGAAATAAGAAAGAAATTAAATTAAAACAAAACAAAAATATAAAATAATTATAAAACAAAATTGCTAATTTTTAAAATTGAAACAAAATAAAATCGTATAAAAACAACAACAACAACAAAATGGATAAAGATTTAAATGTGGCCATGCAAAATGCATCTATAAATAATGAATGTTGTATGAAGACAACAGCATCATCACCAACGAATGGCTGCAGTTCTGTGTGCAATAAACAGACGTCAACTACAACATCGCCATCCTGCCCCAATGCAAAATCCCCCTCAACGGTCCACTCGTGCTGTAAATCAGCTGCTTCTCTGATCAATGGCACAGTGCACAATAATAATATTATGCATTGCCAGAAAATCTCACAAACTAATGGCGGAGCAGCAATTTGCCACTGCAGCCAATCGTTAGATGAGACAGATAAATCAGCATCGGCGGCAGCCATGCACTCGTTCATGTCGACCGCATCGGTGCTGTCAGAGGGAGACAATATTGAATCGATTCTAAACCACAAAACCACAAATACGCCACCAACAACAGCACCGTATGCCAATGCAAGTGTCGCGGAAAAACGCAAGATGGTGCACGAGTTATGTCAGCAATTGATACTCACGGACGAACAGATCGAAGAGCTAAACTATCGTATCCTACATGAAATCAAAAAAGGTCTAGCCAAGGACACCCATTCAAAGGCGAATGTCAAGTGTTTCGTCACCTACGTACAAGATTTACCCAATGGCAATGAACGTGGCAAGTTCTTAGCACTTGACCTTGGTGGCACAAATTTCCGAGTCTTGTTGATTCACTTGAAGGAGGAGCATGATTTCCAAATGGAATCTCGTATCTACGCCATACCTCAACACATTATGTTGGGTTCGGGCACGCAATTGTTTGATCATATCGCCGAATGTTTGGCCAACTTCATGAACGAGCACGATGTCTACAAGGAGCGTTTGCCATTAGGTTTCACATTCTCCTTCCCCCTAACACAATTGGGTCTCACCAAAGGTCTCTTGGTCACCTGGACTAAGGGTTTCAATTGTGCTGGTGTCGTCAACGAGGATGTGGTACAACTATTGAAAGATGCCATTGCCAGAAGAGGCGATGTACAGATCGATGTATGTGCTATATTGAATGATACCACTGGTACTTTGATGTCTTGTGCGTGGAAAAATCACAATTGCAAAATTGGTCTAATTGTGGGCACTGGATCGAATGCCTGTTACGTGGAACGTGTCGAAGAGGCTGAAATGTTCGATGGAGCCCAAAATGGTAAGCCTCATGTACTCATTAATACCGAGTGGGGAGCCTTTGGTGATAACGGTGCTTTGGACTTTGTGCGCACCGAATTCGATGAAGAAGTCGACAGTCATTCTATTAATCCCGGCAAACAAGTGTTTGAAAAAATGATTTCTGGCATGTACATGGGTGAATTGGTACGTCTAGTCATAGTGAAAATGGTCAAGGCTGGTGTTCTATTCCGGGGACAAGATTCAGATGTTCTTATGACCCGTGGCCAATTCTTTACGAAATATGTTTCGGAAATTGAAGCCGATGAACCAGGAGTCTTTACCAATTGCCGTTTGGTGTTAGAAGAATTGGGTCTAAACAATGCCACCGACGAAGATTGTGCCAATGTTCGTTATATCTGTGAATGTGTTTCCAAAAGAGCTGCCCATTTAGTTTCCTGTGGTATTGCCACACTCATCAACAAAATGAACGAACCTCAGGTAACCGTTGGTGTGGACGGCAGTGTCTATCGTTTCCATCCCAAATTCCACCAATTGATGGTAGAGAAAATTTCACAGTTGGTAAAACCAGGTATCTCCTTTGATTTAATGTTATCAGAAGATGGTTCCGGTCGTGGCGCTGCTCTGGTAGCTGCTGTCGCTTGTCGGGACGACATGGTACCCAAGAAAAAACAACAACAGTAGATCTGCTAATGTGGCAATTCGAGTTATTCATATAATATACAAACAAACAAAAATACAACAAGGTATTAAGATAATAATATACTAAAAAAAAATACAAACAATTAAAAGAAAAGTTTATGAAAAACAAAGAAAAACATTTGAAAAAAAGATGCGCTTAATTTTAACGATAAAATAATAATGATGACAGACAGACAGACATTACGTACATACATAGTGAGAGAGTTCTTTGAACATTACATAAGTCAATCAGTCAAAATCACACTAATTTGTGAATATTTATTGAGAACAAAAATTAATAACCGTTTAAAGTTGATATTTATTTAATTATTTTTGTTTTTATTATTTTGTAAACATACATACGTTTTAAGTTTTGATTTAATTAAACTGTACCTGAAAATCAAAGCAAAACAAAAACAAAAAAAAAAAAAAATTAATTATAAAAACAATACCAATACAATAATAAAAAAACAATAAATAATTAAATTAAGGGCTTAATTACGTGATAATTGCAAATAAATAAGTAAACAAACATAAACAAACAAACAAAAAACTTTAAATTGTAAATTATTAAAATTTTTAAATAGTTAAAAAAAAAAATAACCTTTTTGTAATTAAGCCTAAGAAGCATTATTAATAAAAAAAAAAAGGTATAAAAATTTAAGAAAAATAAAAAAGTGGCCATATTTTTAATCCCTTAAAATTATTAAATACTCTCTCCATTTTACAATAACTTCCTTAATAGAGTGAGAGATCAAGATAATAAAAAAAAAAAAATAACGGTTATGTTTAACGAATTTATTTTATGCTAAGAAAGAACTCTCTTTTTAATTCCTAAAACTTTTCTCTTTTTCTTCTTCATTTTTTTCTTACTCTATCTTTCTTCTCTTTCTCTTTCTGACTAGTGATAATTTATGGCGTATTATTTTTTGGTATTGATTTTTTTATGAAAGTTTTTTTTGGTTTTAAAGAAATTGGTACTTATTTTCATAGAAAACCAAAGAAAAGCTCAAAAAGACATGAATTTTATCAGAAAATAAGAAAAAAATGAAAAAAAAACATAAGCGCATTCTTTTACATTAATGATGAAATTAAATTTAAAAATTAAAAAAAAAAAATTGGCAAAACATAAGTTTTATTATTATTTTTTTTTTTACAAGAAAATATTGTTTTTATTATTATTTTTTTAAGTACAACCTAAAAAGTTGATGATATATTTTTATTTGAATTTTACATTATTAGTAGTAACATATATATTTTTTAACATTATCTTTTATTTCTTAGTAGTATTTAGATTTTAATTTTAGTTTAAAGAAAAAAAAATATTATTTTTTGTTATTTTTAGACTTTTAGCTCTAAAAACTAAATTGGCTTTAAATTATTTGTAAACATAAACAAACCCCTAAACTATATTATTACACAAATAAATTATATATCATTTTTTAAATTAATTATTTTAGTTGTATTAATTGGCCTTAATTTTGTATTGTTATTTTTTCCCCAAAAAAATAAATAAATAAAAAATAAATAAATTATTTCAATTGAGTATGATTAAAAAAAAAAAATATTTAAACAAAAATTTTGTTAAATGTTGTGTAATTTTTAATGATAAAGTGGCAAGAAATCACAAAAGAAAAAAAATTAGTTGAATATTTTATTGAAAAGCTTAATTAAATTATTTAACAATTAAGTTTAAATTAATAAATTTAATTAAAACAAAATTATAAAGCTAAAGCTTTTTAGACAATTTAAATCCTTAACAAATAAAACTCAAATCGAAATAAAAACAACTGTCGTGAAACAAATTTTATTTAAAAAAAATAGCCACTTTTAAAAAACGAATTATAGAAAAATAAAATACAAAACAAAACTAATTGTTGAAATGCACATTTATATTTAAAAGAGAAAAAAAAAAAAAATAAAAGTAAATAACTATTTTGAAATAAATAATAATAAAATAAATAAAAATATTTATTTGACAAAAAAACTCAAAACAATTAATTCTTTATATTAAAACAAGGAGACAACGGAAACTTTAAAGGGGAATTATTTTAACTATAATAAGTCTCTCTCTCCATCTCTCTCTCTGTGCACTTGTTATTGATAAAAAAATAGTTAATTTAGAAATCAATTACAAAGTTGGGTTTTACATAAAGCCCGGGTTCACACACTGCAATTTTTCTTGCCGCAATTCTGAGTTTATAGAAGAGAGAGGAGAAGAGAATACTAAACTTTTAGATTCTCTTTACCTCTCTCTTCTACAAAGTCGGAATTGCGGCAAGAAAAATTGCTGTGTGTAAACCCCGACAAAGCAATTTTTCTTGACGCAATACTGACTTTGAAGACAGGAGAGATAACAAACGCATAATTGCGGTATGTGAACCCTGATAAAATTAAGAAAACTATTCTAATTTTTAAACTTCCTTTTAATAACCAATTACATTTCTCTCTATTTTGCTTTCAAATATACTCTTAAATAATATAACTCTCTGATTCATATATCAACAATTTAAATATTTTTTCGAAATATTTGTTACCAACATTAACAACAATAAATCATCAGTAAATGTGTTAAAATTTTGTAAATTTTGAAAATTTGCATTAATAAATATAATAAAATAACTTTTAAGAAAAAAAAGACAAACGTTTAAATTTAGTTAAATATAAAAAATCAAACGAAAAACATAAAACGAAATTAAAAATAAAAAATAACCTATAACGTAAATAAATTAAAAAATATATATATAATTTATTTAACTAGTCTTTATTTAAACGGGTTTCATTTTTCAATGAAACAGCTTTTATTTTTTGTTTAATTTAAAAAAAAAAAAAAATAAATAAATTTAGCAAAACTTCAACGATTAAAACATACACGTTAAATATATTGTAGGTTTTATTAGGTTTTTTTTTTTTAAGTTTGCGTCAGTATTAACCAACAACAGCAGTCCAACCAGTCCAATTCAAAAGTCAAAGTACATCGATTTAAAATATTTCTCTTATTTCTTTTAAATATTATGTCCATTTTTAAATTTAAAATAAAAATATCTTTTGGTATTATAGCAATTGTGGTTTCAACTAGATGAGATGAATTGCTGATCTATTTAAAATTTAAGATTCAACAAGTTAAAAGAATTATTAATTGACGTGTAGTGATCATGACAAATCTCAGTATTATTATTAGTTCTATTATGGGTCATCTTGAAGAGGTTTTTGAATATTAAATAAAAAATAGATATCTCCTACGAGTCTAAAAATAATCTTAATCTTAATATTCTCCAAAATATTTCTTGAATTTATTAAAATTTCAATCATATTAACCCATCATGTCGAATACTATTTTTTCCTTCAGCATGGAAGACGGCACGCATGGTTCCTATACCCACATCTAGAAATGTAAATGGGTTTGATGATTTGAGAACGATTTCAATTCTTCTAAAGCAATCGACCATATTATGAACGATCAGATACTTTCATTTATTCGTGATCGTATTACTCCTTCTCAGTATTCATTTCACATTGGTCATAACACTCATCACTATTAATTCACATTGGTCTGATAATATTAAGTGTCATTTAAATGATGATAAGGTTGCAGATTTGATATCGCTGGATTTAACAAAGGCTTTTAATTCTGTCAATTATTCTTGATTTATTTATTTATTAAAGTAATCAAAGTCCTACTATTTTAAATTAAAATTTTGACTTTAGCCTATATGGCTAATTCTACAGCCGATTGCATTTTCGAAAACTTTAATGTGTTACGAAGAGTTTGATAAAGGTTTTCTCCAAAGCTGCTATAAATGTAGACTTTATAAACATTATTGCGAATTTTGTTGTTCTTTTTTTGGGGAATTGTGGAATTTCGTTTATAACAATAAATAATTTCTGAAAATTTCTTGAAGATATTTTAATAAACCACGAGTTTTATTCAAGATCAAATATTTATAGGTTATCCAAAAAAAAACTATATTAAACAAAAATGCTTTATAATGACAAAAAAGATTGTCCTTGTAAATATTATTCAATAATAAAACAAATTTTACTTAGTCACTCGTAGAAGATAAAGGACTGATATCTCCTTCTTGAAGTTGTCACAGCTATCAAAGTTTACATTAAAGCTAATATCGTTTACAGGTACATATGTATATACGGATATGTTATTACTGACATTACTCTGAAATGTACATTGGTTCTTATGCAATAAATCTCATAGGAAATAAATATGTACTAGGGATGCCAAACAGGATTGGTTTTTTCAAATTATAGAATCCCAAATCCCAGTATTGTTTAGGGATTTACTTTTCAAATGAGAACATATTTTAAATATAAGAAAAAATAATTTTTTATGCATCCCTGTTCGAATTCGTATTGCTTAGAAGAAAAAACAATATTGTCGCAATGTTTATATTCATAATGCGGAAGTTTCTCTCCTAGGGATATGTTGTGCGTCACCAGCCCGGATAAAATTAAGCCAAATTGCTAGAGAGAAAATAGAAACAATCAGATAATCTTCCGAATAATGAAAATATTACTAAAGAAATTTGTAAATAATATGGTAAACAATGCTTACTCTACATCTTGTAAATTATGCATTTATATCATCATAAATCATGTAAAATTTGCACGCTCACGTACACGCATCTTTTTAGTTAAAAGACATATAATTTGCAATATTTTTTAAATTTCTAAATAAAATCAACATATGAAAAATGTAACTGAAAAATAAAAGTATGTATTGCTTTAATTTCTTCTAGATGATTTCAATGAGATATCATCAATTTATTGCGTAGGGGATAATCACCTTACTGAAAAAGGGCGATAGTTTGATGATAAATTTTATTTTATAAATGACAAAAAAATAACAATTT